>VICI01000207.1:0-50363 GCA_019593645.1 Akabosia matsudoensis
ACTGTTTGTACACAAGTAGCTACAGTTTTAGGATGTCGAAAGTCTAAGATTAAGACCTATTGAGATTGTACAACCAAGTAATTCCAAATATTGGAATTACAAATTCTGCAGTTACAAACACAGACACACGCTGTCCTACCACGCCAGTACTAAAATTGGATGTTCGGAGATGTACGATTTCTGTAATGCTCTGTAACTATCATTTGTGAATGTTCCTGTAAAGCCTCAATTAGAAATTCCATCGCAGTTTATGATTCCTAATGTAATAATAAAATCGTGTAAAGCATAATGTTTTTTATTATTTTAACAAAGCACATTAAAGCGATAAACACATGTACGAAAATTAAACATTTATCATAAACTAAACAAAGATGATACGATCACATTAGATAATAACTCGGTACAATTAACACGGTACAGACATGTCTGTTGTTTAATAAGTCCATTCCGTTCTCCGGTCGTTGGTAAACTGTGTTGCTATTTTTTTGTTGACGCCCGTTAGGTTGAGGCTGATGTTGGCTGTCAGACGTGGTTATCAAGATCCGCATCTATCTGCTGTTATAAAAATACACAAATTAACAAACGAAAGGCTATAGCTTCTTGTTTTGTAAAAACTTACCAATGAAACCCAACCAAAGCAACGGACCTGCAATGTCAAGAGCCACAGTCATCTATGAAATCAAAACAAACAATGTTTTAAATTGAACGTAAATCGGATAATAAAATTATGTAGTTTAGATGTGTTTCCTTACCGTAACTAATATTGACATAGAAGAATCCTTATTATTGACCGCAAGTTTTGTTTTGTTTTGATGTGATTCACGAACACTCAGAACTGATGATAAAAGAAGTTTAACTAGCCTACTTTAAAGCAACAGATGTGTCTCTTGTTTTTTTTTTTGTCTTCGTAAAACGCGGCGTTGAATTAGAAATAAAACTGCCGTCGTACGTATGTCCGTGAAAGTCCTCGAAAGTACCAGGAATGTATATACAATACTAGGCATTACTTTGCTTGATTTTGCCATTCCTTGCACCTCCGACTCTAGGACCTTCACATGGAAGTACGTACAGGGTACTTAGTGATAACTATGATGGTTCGGAGCTACCATTTTTGTAGTTATTACTAACTACAATATACTACCGTGACATAGTATGGGTTAGTAAATAAGGAACTTTTAGGACATTTATAACCATTTCAAGGGTCCTTCCGCTTAACCTAAGGGCCCCTAAACGCATCTTGGTCTATTCAAGACACATCTTTTCGTTGACTGACTTCCAACTTGGTATATAGGTTTACAAATATTAGTTTATTAGATACTTTTTTCTTAAGGCAGTCTTCTCGTCAAGATATAAGGAGCAATGGTTACGTATTACGTCGAAAAGGTTAATTCCAAGAAAACTTTTTGTTTTTCAAGCAAACGTGTTAAGAAAGCCTCGGTTTACAATGTTTTCTCGGCATAATAATATCTTTGGAGAGCCATGACGCAATTACATACTTCTTTCCTGACTGTGTTTCCATAGTTGGGCATAGCATGGCAAGGAAATACATAACAACAATTAATTACCTATTAACCGAAAACTTCGACACATAAAATTGCTATGCATGCAACTTCAGACACTTGATAGGACATGCCACGTAAATATGGTTGAGGAAAATTTTCGCTATGTGTGAGCTTGTTGCTACAGGGGATAAAAAAGTTGGATAGGATCCAATTACTGCATACAGTTTCCGTAGGAAAGAATTTCAGTACATCATGAGGTCAGCGGTTGAAAGAGAACAAACACAAAAGACTTCGTCTTTGGACAAAATAAGTTTCATGTTACACCATGCACGAATACATAGGCTACCAGACTGGACCATGTGCAAATATTACCCAGGTATTTTATTAGACATTATCCTGCATACACTAGGACTACTGAGAGAAGACGGGTGCACCGTCTAAAAAACTAGAGTCCTTACAAGCATCAAACGCGTAACCATTAGTAGAGAGAAATTACCGGTGCATGACATAGTTGTACTCCATCCCTCCCCCATAAAACAAACTTACATAAAAACCAGCTTGTTACACCACGAACACTTGAAGTAGCGAAAGTGCCATATACATATACCTTTTACCGTATACGAAAATACTATGCGCTTATTGTTCCTAACGGACATGATGATGTCCTTGAAGCAAAATTTATGAACTAAATGCACCCTAACGAAATATACAATAAAAAATTTCCCTATTTAGAATGCATTATCGTCAACTTTCGTCACCCAGTAATTCACCAACGTGATGAAATTGGACCATCTGGATCCATGTTCTTGAAGCCAAATTGATACACTTCATGTGCACTATCGATGAATGCAAGAATTTTTTCCCCCTATTTAGAATGCATTATCGTTAACTTTCGTCGCCGTAACTCGTAACGTGATGAAATTTTACCAACGTCCTGGAAGCAAAATCGATGCACGAAATTTGCACTCTTGAAATATGTGAAGGGTTTGGGGGAATATACGAAACATTATCGTCAAATTTCGCCACCCCGTAACTCGTGAACGGGATCCGTTGAAAAATTGAAACTTATAAGGCAGAGCCTTGTCCATCGAAAATTATGTATGGAAAATTTGAGCTTCGGGCGCTTTGTAATTCCGAAGTTATAAGACATACAGACGGGCGGACCAACATACGGAAGGACTCTCAGAAGAGACGATCCTAGAAAGCAGCTTTCTCCACTTAATAACAATAATAACGGAAATTCATGAAATAATGAGTTAGTATACAGCTGTAACTTCTGATCTGAGCCTTCAATTCAACAAGTCCATCAAATTAAAGAAATGAATTACAAGAAGATAAGTAAGACAATACATAAGTAAAATATTACAAGGTGGATGATTAGATGATTGATATGTCCATTAGAAAATATTGATCATTGATTAGGCGATAAGGAAGACGATAAAGATGAGATCACTAATTACGACACTGAACATGAGATCAAGTTTATCGCCTTTATCGATTGTCGAAACTTCAAAACCTTTAACAAGTTTTTATGACGATTCGATGATCTTTAGGTCAATCATGAATGGACATGATGGTCGGAAAAAAGGGGATCGAAAGTTATTGCGAATGTGAAAATAGTTAGCAGTTTCCGTTACCAATACCGTCCATTCTAGAATGCATCTTTTCATTTGAATGGTGACCTTACACTGTTTTACTCTAGTTTTTGGTTACAGAACTTTTGTTGTTTTTGGCATTATTGATTGCAGTTAAAGTTCAGAGCACCACCTAGGAACTCATATGCCTTGATCTACAATAAACAATAGTATAATTACTTAGAGATCGATATACACTCAAACACAGGAAATTGAAATCGTCGATGGCAGCATATTCCATATATTCACGTTTAATACGGGTCCTTAGCTAAACATGTTGAAAAGCAGGCAAATATATAGAACAAATCAATAGCTTTTAGATTCTACTACGGAGAATGAACGAACAAGCTGAAAGATAACGAAAATTTTCTGCCAAGTTCTTATTTCAGAAGATATCTCATTTAGGAATCACGCGTATTTTTCTAGCCATCGGTTCCCATAAATTGTAAATAGATGATGATAAGGGCGTAAATTATTTATCGCTATCTGTAGACTTATGGACATCCTCTGACAGCATTAGGACCACACTACCGCCACTCGCACTACGTTCAGCAATTTATCAATGCACGCTGTCTTCAGTCTTCTAGTTTGATGCTATAAATGACAAGTTTGTTGGAGAACATGTTTTTTCTCTTTGTTACTTTCACCTGAGATATCGCATCGGAACAGCCGACTGACTATTTTCCACAAGTATGTATTCGGTACGGCGTAAAAATTGTTCGTTGGAAAGCTGCAGCGTGCATTCTTCCAAGAATCTAATACATAGTTTTTCCAAGAAACTAATTAATTGGTCGGACCTGGTTTTTCGTGGTGGAACGAAGGCACGCAGAACTGTCTCTTCTAGACATTGTTTTAGAAATTATAGCTGTTTTGCTTTATAAAATAGTCAATACTATTTATACTGGTTTTATCATGAACATTTTTCAACTAACAGACTTTAAATTATGGGCTTTTTCGGATAGCCAATCTTTTTGCTCGCCACAATGTCATCACTTTTCATCAGAACACATCGGATCTTCTCATTATTTAATCCTAATGTTAGGGCTCATTCACACAGAGCCTACAGGAGCTGAAAGCAGCAGTTTTTCTCAAGAAAATATGTAATCTGCAGATAAATTGAAAGTCTTGTTTTTGCTACTTTCGGCTCCTGTAAGCTCTGTTTGAATGAATCCTTAAGCGTCAAATTTTAACAGTTCAAGTCTTAAATTGTCACGGTTATTTCTCAGTTGGTCAGTTATTTATTGATTTTTTTACTGGTGCAAGTTAGCAGACTTAAAAAGGGATAAGGAGGTTATGCCAACAAGATGTCAATTAAAACTAGAATAAAAGCAGTATAAAAACCTCAATTGTCTGGTAAATCGTTGAAAGTCAAAGTACGTGACTTTGGACTTATACAAGTAACAGAGAGTGTTGTCACAACAAGTTTCCAATGCTAATTTTCTTGAAAGCGGTTTCTCTGTATTATTTGAATTCATATTTAAATATTTTCAAATTAATGCAATATTTTGAATGTTCTGGGATTTGGATCGAGATATTCGTCATACATATTTCCGGAAATGAGAGATTATTCTTGTCCCCAATGTATGCGGTAGATTTCGAGCGTGTTGATTTAAAGTCAATATAGTCTGCACGTGTTCGGTAATGAAGAAAGGACGTGAATCTTTACTTTTGGAGTCTGGACAACAGCGTTTGCTTTACATTATTAGGCTAAGGAAAGAACACACAAAGCAAAATGTCAGCTTCTAGTGAAACTGCCGTAAATTGTGCAGTCGGTCCTTTATTATCCGTTGTTTTTGAAAACTGTTTTCGGTTTTTAGAGTCATTCGTATACACAATAGATGATACATTTTACCATTATACTTGACAACTTGACTTTGACAAAAGGTAGAGTATATAATATATAAAAGTTGTTTTTATCTGGTCTTGCATATACATGTTCTGTCCATAAATAAAATCATTCTGCTTTTTGCCATGTTTCACTTGTTTTTCATCATGGATTCACTGTTGCCCATGCAGACACATCGCGTGACGGTATTGCGCTTTCAAAGTGCTATCATTTATCATTGTCACAAATTTCTTGTAGCTGTTACAGTAAGAACGGGAACACTCGCAAAAATATATTAAATTTACATATAAAGAAGATGTATACGAGCAGAGTGGATGCATCACTCTCTGTTCATACAATTGCACTTCCTCTATTATATAAAATTTTCGTACGTCTTAAACAATCAACCTGGGAGTTACTTGTTTTGACAAGATTTGATAAATCTTAGTGGAAAGCGAAAAATGTACTTTCAAAACTATTACTGGTCAACTTAAAGTGATAGCTGTCACAATTTCGATGAAGCGTTACTTTTCGAAGTGGTGGTGACAAATTGCCCTTTGTAAACGTACTCAGTCAATACATTTCAACGTATGCAAAAAAAAAAATTTCTTTAATTTGGCGTGGTTGTATCTTTGACAAAGAATACAGACGCAAATATGGATATATGGGAAAAATAGACACTAGGTTAGAGAGGGTAGAATTAATTTAGCCAAAAAACTTATTCACAGTTGCTTGCAGTACTACATTTGAATATTTGCTATTTTATTTTGCATCGTCAAAATGAATGCCATGGTAGATTTGGACGCCTAGTTGTAATGTAATATATGTACCTGCGCATAAAGTTTTGCAGAGTGAAACTAAGACAGGATGAGGGAAAGTTGGATTAACCGTTTTCTACAGTACGACCAAGTGTATTACATTCCATTTTTACGGTTATTACGCGACATCATTTTCCTTTTCAATATTATCCATTTCAGACGTAATGGAGTCGATAACACTGAACGATGCACCTCCATTTTTTCCCTTCCTTGAAACATGAACATCGTATGTAATGTAATTGCTAATCACGGAATCCTCCTTGTTTGCTTGATATGGTATGTTGGCCCAAGTTTGCAACGCAGCTACATAAAGTCGTGTATTATATTTCTATCCGTTATGCGTTATTGGGTATTTTATCAAGCACAATCCTAGGATTCTCCGCAGAGATTTCCACATGTGTACTTCTGTTTGCCCAGACATGCTTGCACTTCCAAATTTACGTTTAGCAGTTGACTTTCATGTGATGCGACGAACGGATGTATGTACATATCATCACCAACAAAATTACATCTACTTATGAAAAATGAAATGGTAATGGGTAAAACTTGACCGAAGTATCTGTAAAAATGTGATACCAAAGGGTTTACGCTGATATTTTATAAAGGAAAAGGAAAATTTCGATACTAATCATTGCAAGCAGCGGAATATGACAAGAAACACAAGACCGTTAGCAGAACCATTTTCGATGAAAATTCATATTCGAAAGTCGTACCACATTTTGAATTCGATCTGTGTCCCTCGTAGTGTGTCAAAGCGACATTATTCTCGTCACTCTTCAGGCTCAATAGTGACCTCTCAAAAACCATACGACTCCTAAGCCAAGGAAATTATGTACAATTTGAAATTCTTTTTAAAACGGCCTAAAAGTCAATCATGATTTCTTCTGATTTGCTTTTCTTCAGTAGAGGAAATGACAAATCTTACCAACTATTTGAGACTTTTATATACTGAGATTGTTTATAGATAATGATGTTGACTGGATTACACTGATTTAAGCAATCTGCACAGAAAGCTGCATTCAACTCGGTTGAACGAAAATTGCAACAGTAATCGCGAAACTGTACGGAAAGCTTGTTTCTTTTCACCTGTCGTAACAGAGGACGACATTTATTCTAATCTGGAATTACACGACGCACTAAGCATGCTTATTTAAAATATATTTTTGCAAATACTATACTGGAAAAATGTATAGCATTCGAAATCACAAAGACAGCTACACACAAAAAAAGAACCCAAGTTTGTTGCTCAAGTTTTCCTAACGAGATGAGAAAAAGTATGTGTCCAAAAACCCCTGCATTTAAATGTCTAAGTCTAAGGAAATTCTCAGATGATCAAAAAACATTTCGGGTATGCCTCTTTTTGTTCGACATAGAACTC
The DNA here is from genome assembly GCA_019593645.1 of Akabosia matsudoensis. Lineage (NCBI taxonomy): Eukaryota > Metazoa > Arthropoda > Collembola > Entomobryomorpha > Paronellidae > Akabosia > Akabosia matsudoensis. Next base: position 7,158 of record VICI01000207.1, read on the forward strand.
TCAAGAAACACGCTGTGCTAGAATAGAGAAGAATTTTCCCCCGACTGTGGAAAAAATAGAGTCGACGTATTTTCTTTTCCGTCCGAGAAAGTATAAACAAGCTTTTTCGAGAGAGGAAAAAGCGCCAGAGCAATGAATTTTTTCTAGTATGTAGTAGTATTATTTCTATATCTTGGTGGTGTTATCTTGATTAGAAAAAAGAGTTTAACAACTTGAGAGACGTAGCAAGAAATAATATTTCAATCCTCTGTGAACGGTGCAGTTCTATTTGATAATTTAACTTGAATGTAGTTGAAAGGTTTCGAAAAAAATTTCGATGTTTTTCTTTCTATCGACCTCTGCAGACTGCGGATGAGCAAGGCAAAAATCATACATTTGCACTTGCCGTAGAAAAAAAGGGCATGTATTATTGCCTAACTCTCTGGGAAGACTTCTTTTTACTTTTTTTTGATGAAAAAGTAGTGATCATTTTTGTACTCGGATAAATTGGGTCGTGCTCTGCACTGAGTACGCGGAAGGAAGGTTTATTTTCTTTTTGTCCCCCTTTCCCCTTTTTTCCTAACGTAGCTACCGAAATTCCATTAAGCTATCATTTACACTCTTTGTCAGAAAGATGCGAAATAAAGAGGCGGTTCTGTCCAGTACATCAGGATCTCTTAAGAGCAGAATAAACTTGCAGTACAAAATTATATCAGCTTAATGGAGGCGTTCTAGGCGTTTTGTTCTTCTCTGGACTACTTTAAATCTGCTCATTGGCTGAGGCAACATGAGAAAGAACAAGAGAAACTTTTTCCTTTATTTGAAATTTTACGGGTATGGTTGCTAACGATGTATCCTTGTATGTACATTATGCATTGCTATTACTAACTACTACTTTTACACTTTTTCCATGAATACTTATGTGTCTTAAGTTTCTCTCTGCTCAGCTCAGATCTTTTCAAATGTTGAAATTATAAAAATTGTTCTAGTTTCGCACTGTTTGTGATTACCAGCCCTAGCGACAGTTTGGATGAGCATTTGTATAAATTTCCCATACAATTTGTAGTAGTTACCTAGTTTTCATAATGCCCCGTTTACAATATGATTTTCATTTGCCAATCATGTCTCGTTTCTTGTCGTCAACGATGCAGACAATGATTATAATAAGGTGTTTAATGTTCACTTCGTTCGTTTCAATGTACATACATTTTTGATGTATTTATATTTTTAACAATGACCCTAAAGTTACACTAGAAGTGCTGTGGATTCGGACTCAGTGTTTGCATCAGCAGAAAGAACGGCTAAAATATTGTTTAACTGCACAGTAACCGCGAACTCTTCCACTTGGATTGAAAACAGATTGCCACGTATTTACGCAGTATTATTTTTGTAAAACGGCGAATAGAAACACTTACAATAAGCAGTCCTCCGAAAACAAACCTCTAAGTCGTTAAAGTACCTGTAAAACGAGAATTGTTAGTTGTAAAAGCCCAATTACTCAATTGGATGGCCGCGTTATCTCTTGCTTCATTCACATACGTGTGCCGTTCTCTCAATCTATGTTTTTGCCCTTGGCTAGGCTTACTTAAGCATGGGCTCCTACCAACCTCTGAACACTCGCATATCTTTCAATGGACATTTCCTCCAGTTGCGATTTGCATGCAGCATACGAGCGGAAAATAAGCATAAGATTTTGTTCATGATGCGCTTTTCATCTTGTTTTCTCACTAGGAAATCGGTTCTAAAGAAAGAAAAAAATCAGTCGAGCGAATCTCTTTACGGTAGTTGAATAGTTTTAGAAAACCAACTTTTTTCTCTTTAGAGTTTCGATGGGATTTCTTTCGCAGGCATGTCCTTCCCACTGTTTATGCACGCAAAAATTCTACTTAACTTTGGTATAAAATTCTGTGCTCTTTCCAGAAGTACTTGATAAGTCATTGGGAAAACACACGCTCATTATATCTCAAAGGGGCAATGCACGCCGATGGCCAAATTTGCAATATGTAATTAATTTTTTATGAAGTAATTACACAACTAGTCAAATTGATGATACCATCATTCCTTATGAAGCAACGTAAGAATTTTTTCTTGTAAACTCCAGGAAATTATTGAGGTAAAGGCAAGACTCGATTGATAACTGAAGTAACATCGTTCGATCATATCATATATATCATAATGAAGAGTAACAGGATGTTCTTAGGTGCAATTTCAGTGCTTAAACTTCAGAAAAGAATTTAAGCTTTAGTTCGAGAATCGCTTTTTTACATTAATCTAGATCGGTGGGTAAAGTTGAAATTAGTATTTTGAAAGATGACACAGAAGCTCATTAAAAAAGTTTCATGGTTCCATGATAAATTTTGCTGGGATGCTCATTCCTGAACATTATCTACACAAAGAATAATGTAACATGTAGAACTGGAATTAGGCTTGGTACTAACTTATACTAGGTATCTTTAACCAGTATTTTACACTGTATTTTAAATCGTTTTGTAATGACCAGAACATAAACCGCAAACAAGACTGCTGTTAAACCAATAACAGGAATGAGGTTTTCCTTGTTGCAGAATTAGACTATAAATATACTAAATCACGTATACTTCTTTATAAAATTGTCTTTAGGTGTCTGTCCGTCTCTTATCGCGAAATCTCAGAAACGCTTTGACGTGCTGACATGAGATTCGGCTCACTGGTTTGTCTCCTGAGGGGCATCTCTGTGACCAAATTTCAGACAAATCGGTCGAATCAAAATTTTTTAGCGCACCATTAAAGTCTTGGGAACGCCTTTCACTACTTTTGAGAATCCTGCAATGGTCCTTTTTATAGATGCAGTGTTCATATTTATTATTTTCCCAATTGTTTCGGTAATCACGATTTACATTCCGTACTGCTATTGCTGTAATCCTTAACCGTTGGGGCTCCCTAACGTCAAGTTCAAGTTAACCTGCTCTTCAAAACCTCTTTTTTTAAAGTTATTAAATTTTTTAAACGTAAAGTGTCAAAGGATTACTACTTAACGTCGGCATAAACTCAGGAGGGAAAGGGTATCTTGTTTTTGTGAGTTATGAGCAGCATGCAGAGTACTTAGCTGAATTGATTTTGGTAAACATAAAATGAGTCATTTAAGCTCTCTGAAATAGCCATTGTATGCAATCATGATTATTGCAAAAGACCCGAAAATAATAATTCAAAGTCTTTCAACGTATGGAATCTTTAAAGGGCTCAATAAGTACATTTTGTAAAAGTAAAAATTACCGCTAATGTCAGCCGAAGTATGTTGGCTTTATATGACTGACAATATGAGAATAGAATACATATTTTTTATAAGATGAATTGCACATTAATCGTAATTCAAACACAAAGGCACATTGAAATTTGAAAGTCATGGTATTTCTCATGAGTGGGTCCATGTTGTATCCAGCAATCTAAATAGGTAACTTAGTTTTAAAATCCTTTATGCAGCTTGATGATGATAGTTCAACACCCGCTCCACGTAATAGAGGCTGAATCAAATGCTCAACGGAGCTACTTTTTATGCCCACTTTGCGTGAAAACATTCATTAGCATCTAGGAAATGTTTCTACATTACTGGTCCACACATAAACTTTAGCAGCAGCTTCTTTTTTTTGAAAGCGTACGAAAATGAAATCCTTAGCAAGCCGTTTCGTGCTGTAAACTAAAATCAAATTTAACACTCAACTTACCATATCTGAAAGAAAATTGGTATTCATTGGGGAACATGATCATATCACACGGTCTGCCTATGTTAAAGAAATATCCATACTACCAGCAAATAACGCACCAGCCATTCCACAATTTTGTTTGCCGTTTCTCATTAGTACGTAATCCCCGTGGAAGCGCGTTGCACTTAAAAAAAGTTTCCTTCTAAAGCCGTCCATTTGCAGACCTAATGGAATAAATAATTATCTCATGCTGTAATGATCCGTTTTTTTTATTGCAGTAAATTTCGACCATTTTCAAATATTACGAGCAATCGGGAAAGGCAGCTTTGGGAAGGTAAGGATGGACATGTTTTTTTTTAACCTCAGTCTATACTCCCCACCTAACTGGATGCATGCGTTTGAGCCGTGATAGAAAATAAAGTAATGTGAATGCATGCTCACGTCCTATCGTAAAAGCGTTAAATGTAGTCAAACCGAATCCGGATATCAGTACATTTACTGTGTCATCAAAATCGCGAACACGACTTCATCTACCCGGCGGCACTTAATGCCATACGTGAGGTATACGCTGCAAAGAAGCTAATAGTATGTAATGGCTATTACAGCCTTTTGAGAGGATCTAAAACCTTGAGAGTTAATGACTTTCTCAGAAAAATTGAGATGTTTTGGGGTCCAGTTTATGCCTGATTGTCTCGAACATCCTCGAGATTTTTATGAAGAAACAATTTTGCCGGAGAGTTTTGGAAATCGTCAATATATTTTTCTCTTAAAATAGTCCATGAACTATCTTTTCCAGTTTCCTGAAAGGCGAAAAATCGTCTATTTTTCTGTCCCCTGAAACTTACGCAGTAAATACATATTTCACGTCATGCATGTTTTAGAACAGGGGCTATTCCGCTGAGAAAATGTTTTCCATGCGGTACAGAATCATTTGTCAAGCCTAATCTATTCCACCACAAAACCTTCTGCTGTACATAATCAGCGATAAAAAAATTCTTCCCCCCCAACTGCTTGACAGTTGGAAGCGTACACGCTATTTATCAAACAAGGCTAAGCTAAAAAAAATATTATAAAAATCCGCACTTTTTGTAGAATTTTCTAGTGGTTAGCTGAATTTGCAATGAGTGAGGCTCAAAAATGAACCGTGCCTTTCAACTCAGTTAGATATGATACTAGTTAGATTATTCCATTCCAAGTGACGTGTGCACGTATCCATGTGACACCAGATGCACTTGGTTCATTAAAACCAATGGAAAATAATACTACTCCATTTTCGTCTTTGTCATTTTTCATTTCAACCGTGAACAGGAAATTTATCCCTGTTTTCCCGTCTTCGGTTTCTAATTTTATTTTTTCATAAGGACAACATCTATGTACATTGAGGCTCAGTGTTATGTCAACTGATGGTGAAAGTATGGCGGAAGGAAGTACTTAGTACAAACCGCGAGCTAGATGACGAATGTTAGCATGGCGGGTCGGAAAACATTTCCTCATTCTTTGTCATAGTAGGAGGTATCCACACATTTTTTGTGTTTGAAGCGTTTGATTACAGAGATTTCAAGAATGCATGAATATTCAATGTCTTATTTTAGCCGATATTTTTTTTCTGAAAATGATAGCATATCAGTCACCGATAATACATGCATGTGACGTGACAACTGAGTACGAACGATGTCATCAGCAGAGACGTGCCTCTATCACATGCACAAAGTAAACATGCCCACGCCGTAAAATAACTTTCTTTTTTCTTCCATGTTGAGCTGATGAGAAAAGCTACGAAAATTTTTGGGTAGGAATGATGAACAGCTTAGGTTTGTGCTGGCATGCCTTGCTTGCGCACATTTGTATTCATATGCGTTGGAATTCAAGTGAAAACAATTTGATCGATATTTTCAGCACTGAGAACGGCCAAAAATAATTTGAGATCATTTTTAGTGTTTAGTCAACAGGGTTGCCTTTATGTTTAACTTTGCTTGTTATATATTTTTTGCAGGTGTGCATTGTCCAGAAGAAGGACACCGGTCAAATGTATGCAATGAAGTACATGAGCAAGGTAAAGTTCAAAAACAGAATTTTCATAGAATAATCGTAAACGAAGTCAACGATAAGCCTCTGGTTTGAAATGTTGCGGATTCCTAATTCATTTTTCAATTTTTTACTCTCCGGAACAAGGCTGTCTGCTTCGAGAGAGATGCACTACGGAATGTACTCAGAGAAATTGAAATTTTGACGCAACTGGATCATCCGTTCCTTGTAAATTTATGGTTCTCATTTCATGGTAAGTTTGCATGAATTTTTAAGCATTCCTTTAGTTTGTTAAAATGTTGACTATAATCAGATACCCTTATACAACTTATAAGCTTCAATATTATTATCTAGCCTAGGAACATCTTACTAAAAGCATATTAGCGTCGTGGTAATAGAACCGGTACCATAACGCAGAAAAGTACCTCAGCTTAGAGAAATTATTTCACTTCTGACCAGCAACATCCGTTGAAAGGCACAAATCTAACAATAATTTGAACACTTTCAACTTTAGTTTACTTTCTCTTCTCTCAGAATCTGCACCTGGAGTACGAAGAATTGACCTAGTTTAAAGTAAAGATAAACTTCAATTGAAATGTGGTTGAGGAAAGAATATATATCCGATATTAGAAGGGAATTGATACCAAGGTTCCTTATTATAACTTTGGCTCGGAAGCTAGAATAGTATCTGTAACAAGTTTCTATGATACACACAGTTTTGAATAGACGCAAGTCGTAGTAACCTTTTGCGTCCTGCAGCACATCTTTTTATGTAAAAGCACTTCGCTTACTTTTCGTTTACCCGATTTTTAAATCGACTTTTCCCCTGCTTCATCACTGCCAACAGCCGACTGTTTGGGATGTTTGGATGAGTTCCTAAAAAGTATTATGCCAACTTTCCAACATGGGAAATTAGATGAGCAGTAGAAAGAAAGACTACTTGAGTTCCAGCGAAAACAAGTCTCCAGCGACTGAACGAGAGAAATGTGCATCGCGAAATGCTAGGATGATTTGTGTTCATAATCAAGTACAGTAAAATCTCGATATAATTGCACCCCAAGTGAAAAAGAGTTTGATGGGAATTATAAAGAAAGCAGTGATACCGAGTTCTTCGTTTCGTTCATCTGCAATTATAAGGAGTGCTTGCAAGTTTCGGTATCAAAGTTTAACAAATTGCGGACAGTTTTCTCTTCTGCATATTGTTCCATAATTTCTGATGCATATAAATAGGATCTACAATCTAAGTTCATCTGCACTGTGCCCCAGTGTTTGAAAAATCTCTCAATGTAAGCAAAATCTCTTTTTGTTTCTGAGTGAGGTGGGTAGACTTTTTGCGGGCAATTATGGAGGAAGTACTATGCAACGTGTTTTAAATGCATTAAATGCTAACTTACACTTACATGTCTTTGTACTTGTAATTTATATGATCTGCAATAATGCTAAATTATTTATTACTTTATTGAAGGGGTTTCAAATGCCCCGCTATAATAGCGAAGAAAATTAAAAAATTTTCAATTATGAAGAGATTGATTTGAAAGTTAAATTGAAGGGTGGGAGAAAGTCGAGCTGTAACAAGGAAATACATGGTATCAAGATAGTACACTTGCGTGTCCTTATATACACAAATGTCTAAATATATGTATTTGTTAATATTGTAGAGGAAAACTAGTTCACCCTTCTTGTGCACTCGTCTTTTCCATAACAAAGAAAATGTTCGACAGCGTTATAAGCAGTCGCGGACACGAGTATACACAGGAAATTGACAAAAAACGGCCGAAAAGCAAAACATTTCTAAGGAGAAACTTTTAAGTGTTTGTTTATATCTGATTTAATTCATTCCCAGTAAAATATGCTGTACCTTCGATAGGTTTTGTTTGTGAAAGATATGCCACTCGCACATAAATCGATAGTCTATATCGCTTTTTGTGTGAAATTCACCGTAAAGCTGATGAAGATAATTAGCAGTTATGCTTTTCACAAAACAAATAGATTACATAATTGTATAGGATGTACGTTTAAGCAACTAAAATTGCCATCGAAAGGCAATGAAAAACTTGGTTTGAAAAGAATACTGTCGTTTAAAAAAGTTATGTCTACAATACCATGATTTTACTCTGGTTAGTATTCGAGAACAGTTTTTATACTCCGGGTCTGAATGGTTATGATGTTACAAAGAAAGATTTTTTTAAAGATGGATTCAAACCTTGTACTCGGATGTGTTGATATTAAAGATTGGAAACAATTAGAAATAAGAAACATGTAAAGGATTTTATTTCTAGCTACCTTTTTCACATTTATCGACTAGTTGATTGTTAGAATACTATTATTCGTGTAACCCATGTTATTTCTGGTTTCAAAATTTGGCATGCAAATGAGAAAAGGAGGTTTACAATTACAAAACGTTTCCTTCCTCCCAAACGTTCAATACTGTAACTATTCCTTTTATAGCTCCTACTGCAATGGCTTTAAAGACGTCTCCCAACCGCTATCGGGCCCGACTACATTGGGGTCATGATGTTAATTAATTTATATAGGCTGCTAGTTTTTGTTAAAATCTGTATTTTGCCATCAGAATAGACCTTATGAACTAAAAGAATCGGTTACTGAAACTATATGCGTGTTTTTAAGTTAAACCTTAATAAACTACTCGTACTTGTGAGCGAGGAATTCGTTTAACTGGCGCTATAATTTGGGACACGGTTGCAATTATATGTCGGCTATAATGGGCACAGTCTCGCGTTGAAGCTCCCCGCTGAACCTTCGGCTATAATAGGTGTGTCTATTTTACCACAAGTCAGTCTCTAAACTATGATTTCGTTCTGGCAAAGAATCCTGTTTTTGTAAAATTGCAATTTGAATATGCCACAAGCAAACTAACTTCGTATAACTTTTCACATGTACGGAAAATGACTAGCATGAAATTATGTTTTCGATTTCTGCACGGATGGTCTATGGGCATACTTCACCTTGCCTGCCTGAGTAAGGCGTATGTTGGATGTAGCGTTGATCTGATTATTGGTACCGGTGCAACTTTCAGATGGAACCAAAAACCAATTATGAACTTCTTGGCAAGCAGTCACAAATTTAGGGAATAGATTGTTTGGCTTATATCTTAAGTCACGTTAGCCGTTGGAACATAAACTAAACTAGCTCTGCAGCCTAGTTTGGACAACACACTAGTCTTTAACTAATCCTCTGGGCACTCCAACATAATGTAAGTTTTTCTCTTATTTAGACAGTTACTTTTTACCCGCCTATGTCCGATGGTATTAACCTAGCGGTGACTTTGCAAAGGTTACATGTACGAGGGGATCGACAACTTGCAAATAATCCTGGCCGGTTTGGATAGATTCTTTAGAAATTTTGCATTACAAGCACGCACATTCGCAAGACAACAGATTTTCAATCCTAATAGTATATAATAGTGCAACAAAATGTGCAAAGTACTTTTATCAAAACAGTTATAGTAGTTTTTTAAATGCAGCTATTCACGATGATTCCCACATTTGTCTATTTACCTTTGTGAGCAAACCCCCGTAAACTAAAAATCTTTAGATTCCGCTTTACGAATCAAAATTTTGCTATATTTTTTTTTATTGAGGACGAAGTTGTGGCGACCTAAAACTGTTAAATATACATATATAGTACATACATTCTATCCTTTGACTGTGGTTTTACCGGAGCTTTTTAACTACTCACCGAGGACATGTGGCATATTTTTCTCATCATTCCTGCGACATATCTATTTCAGGTTACTATTTGAAACTTGTAACATCAAAATAGCCTGCGACTTTTCGCTAGGAAACAAAATTGAAAAACAGAGAACGTACGAAGCTCAAGCCAACTGTCTACATAATTGCGATTAAAAAAACCCAATTTACCAATTTACTTTATTAGAAAACTTACCTAGTTCGGATTATAATAAAAAAAATCTCGTGAAACATCACCAACAGTCCCAATCGCTTCTTCTTTTCTATTTCTTATTCTAAGAAACTGACAACACAACATAGTAGTCATAAAAAGTATAAAAGCTCATAGCACATCTTAAGGAAATATTGAACTTTAGTGCAATCTCTTTGCATCCTTGGAATACCAAGTTCCGTTTTACATCGAAAAGAAGAAAGTGCGTTCCTCAAGGGTGGAGTGCACAATGAAAATAAAACCTTCATCCGTATGTGAATGTTTTGCGCGTCTGCCTGTACCAATTTTACTGATGGCTGTCTACCTACGATTTTGTGGTGCTCCGAAGTATGCACAAGAAAAGTTGGAAACACCTCATGTTCTTGTGTATTGTTTTACGAGCATTAAAGAAAGTGATGTATTTTTTTTCTGGTTTATCCCGGACGGAAGCTTAAATTCTGGGTTTTGCGCTAGAACGAGAAAATCCTGTAAATATTTTATTTTTTACGTAAAACTATGAACCGCCGCATCATGCATCATATACCTGTGCGATTATGATATTACAGCAAGGGCGTATTATCCTGTACAAACTAGATGAGAAAGTACAAAGGTGTTCATAACCATCTCAACATTTCACAAGATAACTTTACGAAATCTATATTGATCTATGGCGAGACGCTTTGGAGTCTCATGGTAGTTCCGTACTAACTACTTCCCGTCGTGTCAGCGATGATCGAAACACAGACTAAGAAGGAAATTATAACTTGTTAGTCTCCTTCAGCATAACACAGGAGTTTTGAATTATTATAATGTTTTCCCGGGAGTACCATGCTACTTTTACGTGTAAAATATTCACTTTTATGGAAAATAAGGGAACTAAAATATGCTAATTCGCATTCCGAAATGCCCATGGAACTCTCCCCGAACGCTACAAGCTTAAGTCTGTTGTCTGGTGTGAGAACTAAAAATTGCTTGCCAGTAATAACATCTTGCATGCATTAGCGCAGGAAATACCTTTATTTTCACTTGTCAACGTAATTCATCATCATTTCTCGGTAACCTTGTAATTCCTGTCTCGGAACAGCGTTTTCGCGGAGAAAATATTAAGCGAAAATATTATTCGGTAACAAATTCTCTTGGAAGTTGACGGGTGTGCATGAGATTCGTTTCTTGCTATATGACTTACACTATTTACTTTCTATCTTTTTTCAGATGAAGAAGACATGTTCCTAGTTCAGGATCTTCTTCTTGGAGGGGATCTCCGTTATCATCTCATGCAGAACGTTATGTTTCCACCGGAAGCTGTGAGAATGTAAGCAGAAGATCTCTTTTTCTCTTTCCTGACACAAACCTGAAGTTTATGAAACCATTTATGTGTCATACTGCCGGAACAATGTATCCAGCTATTTAGAAAACGCAACACTGAACACCTCAAACCTAGAAAATATTTATCATGCTATAAAATATCATCGTCATCATCTTAGTTATGACTAGAACCACCCCTCTAGAGGCTTTCCTTCGTAAGCCGATCGAAGGGGAAAATGATGTGTGCGACGTTTTATTGATCTTCTTTTATTGTTCAACTATTTTGCGGACGAACTTTTATTTTTATTTTTTTAGTACATCCCTTGGAACACATCACACCCCAAACGATGATTACCATCAAATCCGAAATTAATAATTTTATGGTAGGAGATTCCTTCAAATGCTGCTCATGGGATAGTTTTACATGATTAAGCATTGCGGTAGCAATACTTATTGGGATCCAGTTGTACCTTTTGTCCCTCTCCTTAAAATTCCGTGAGGTCCGTTTGTTCCGTATGTTCCGTGTCGCCTTTTTCACGAACGCTTACTCCAAAGTTTTTTATTGGTTTTTGGCTATAACTTGGGAACGCTTCTTCAGATTGGACTGAGATTTGACATGCAGGTTCCTTGGAGCAACAGACAAATGTTTTTAGATGCTTTCAGGTATCCGAAGTTGCCCAAATTGGTTTTTAAGGATAACTTGAGCCCATATTGCATGATTAACAAGAAAATTTGTGTACAGATTTCTCAGTAGCCTTAAAGGCAACGGATAAACATGACTAATTTGGCTTGAAGTTACCCGAAGGTGCCCGAATTTGTTTTTGAAGGATAACTTGGACGCGATGTGCCTAAATGACACAAAATTTCGCACTGAGGTTCTAAGTAGCCTTAAACAATGGATTAATATATTGAAACTGCTTCATGTATCTGCATGTACATGTTTTGGTTCTTAGATATAAATTGGGCTCAATTTGTCTGATTGATATGAACTTTAAAAAAAATATTTTTGCACATATAAATTTTGATATTGGTCTAAACGTAACGATTTACGTCGCAACGTATTATCGAGTCAAACCTACCACTTTTGAAGAGCATTCGCTAAGTTCGTTTCTTTTTTAAACATGAAGAGAGTCATAGTTTTATGTCCCATAAGTCTGCAGCGTGTACTTCGAATGAAAAAACTGAATCCATATATGGCTTATATATAGAAAATAACGTATTAGGTTCATTTTACGAAACGTGCCTATGACAACAACCTAGAGTGCTGGTGCGGTGTCAAATTAGCATCCGTTTTTGATGAAATAGAAAAAACGGTTATTTAGGGGGAATTTTTAAAATTTTAAAAATCGCAAGAGGGACCAATGTTAGCAAGGCGAAGGTCTACCTTCGTGCAAATTTTCAAGTCATTTGAGCGAAGCTTGTAGCGTACAGTCATTTCACATGGTTGACCTTTGACACGCCCATAGCTCGAAAACCGTAAAGTCAAAAATAATATATACTAGAAATGACCTCTACTAAGGCGCTTTACAAGTAGGGCAAATTTTAAAAAAAGTCAAAAATTCGATTTGGCTAGCAACACGACCGCGACCTTCCACAAATACTAGCTCCATATTTTCACTTTTCTTGCTGCGACTAGCCAGTACGGCAGTAATGCATTACGGAGTGCCCTCATGCCGAGCTTGCGGTCGTTTGGTCATATTTTGTGGACATTCTTGGGGTCCCTCTTCAGCACTAATTTCTGCAGATTTTGACGTTAGCACCGAGGGTTGACGTCATAGACATGTTTTGACATTAACCTAATGTCAACCTGTAAAATTAACGTAATACTCATTTTCGACGTAGATTCCAAGGATGCAATCAGTTTTTGCATAATAAATACACACTGCAGACCTCTGGACCATAAACTATGACTCTTCTGACGTGCTATTTTCGACATTCAGAGTTCCTGGTTGCTAACATATATTGGCATATGCCTTTTTCTACGTTTCGACGGTTTATTGAAACAGGTATCTATTCATGTCCTTTTGATGAAGTATGACGCTCAGAGAAAAAAAAACATCTATTTTTTCTGTGCACTACGCTTTTTCACTTACATGATGCTGGTAATGCTAATCCTACATCAGGATTCTGGCAACGACAAATGTCGTATGAGTAAATGGTACATTGTAGAGGAGAAAAACTGAATTTGTAGCAGTAAGTGGAGTTATGGGCCACAGGATACGTAATAGCTTTTAAACCAAAGAATTTTTATTGTTACATTCAGTGTATTAGAAGGCTGGTAGACAGAACTTGGTATTATCGTAACAGAAAGGCAACAAAGGGTTTGAGATTGAATCAAAATCCAGTATAGTCGTGTTGAATAATAAAATTCACACCAAGTGTTAGTCGTCTCCGCTTTCAGAGCTCCACACTCCGTTCATCACATATTTTGGGACACATTTAATGGCAGTAAACTCCGGCCATGTGTCATTTAGAGTGATCGTATCATTTCGCGACATATTGACCCGGCGGTCTGTTTAGGTAAAGAGCGTTGAGGCATAGGAATAGATGCATAGGAAAGCATACAACATTTTGAACAATTGTTATAAGACAGTTTGAGTGTTATGTACTGGATATCCTTGACGACCTGCCGCTATAGCCACGCAAAATGTGCAATGTTGGTTGGAAGCTACAGGCAGGCATGCATGTGCTAGTGTGGTGCTAGCTAATAGCTTTAGGACATTTTCACGTGGATGGCCTATACTTAGTTGCAACAGCGCAGCGTATTGTTTACGCGTGAACTTATTTTGCAACGGATGAATATAATGAACTTATGATGACGTGCTCTAAAAACATTCTCGTGTTGGGCAGAAGTTTTGAGCTTTGGTGTGCCCTTCATGATATCCAGTCTCTCACTTGATTACACCTAACCAGTCGCGACAAAGCATATTTGCTGGCAACGGACGGTTATTGCAGCACTTCGGCGGGCTAAGTTCTCTAACGACCATATTCTTGCTCAGTTTTCTCATATTGAGGCCTTTGCAAACGGTGTGTATTCATTCAGTTAGTAACAACAAAATACATTTCGTTTGCCGTCAAGATATGGTTTTGCACATTAAACATTAAACTCTTCGCCCTTGTAATTAATGGATTTCTGTTCAAGCGGAAATTTCATTGTTACTAGTACAAAGGGATTTTGACTGATGATGAAGGGAGAAGAAAACGATTTGAAGTAAACTGAAGAATAGAAGGGAAAGTAGCAGAAAGTACACATCTATAACTAATCACGTTGAATGTGATAATATTTTGCTATAGGTAATATAATACAGTTCTAACAGAAGAAGAAAATCAAGTTTAGTATAAAATGCCTTTATATCCGATCAATGGATACATACCAATGATTTCCGACAACTTTCTTTCAGCTTTACTTGGAAGAAGATCATTTCAGCTACCTAAATTATCAAATCAGTTTATTCGAATTTTTAATACCACTGATTGTCATAGTTGCTAAAAAGTGACAGATGTTATATTTATTCAACTTTGGTTGTGGGGAAAGTCACATCTTGTGGATTCAAAATGAATAGTGGATTCATAATTTGTTGCGTTCAATGGTACCATTATGCATAATCATCGGAGAATCTATCTTACAAGGCTCCTGAGCGAAACAGTGTATATTATCAGCGAAGATGATTTCATTCCTTGAAATTTTGGTTTCCTCAATTCCGTATTCTGTTTGAAACACAGACGAAAAAAGTTTCCGTGGTTATATTTAGCAAGACAGTGGCCAAACCAGCGTTTGTAGTTGATGATCACGTATTGATTTTAGCTTAAGAAAGCCTGTTGCTCGAGAAAGGTAAACTTAAGCTCATGTCCTTATATTTCTAGCTTCTAGCAGTTTATCGATGCCTGGCATGTAAGAGGAGATCACATTCTTACCTAAATGTTATAGAAATGAGCCATGTGAAAGCAAAGTCGTCTCCAATTTTTTTTTTGTCGCGCAAAGTGAGTGTGGTTACCTAGATTGACATGTTCAAAAACCAGTCAGAAACAGCTCATTATTGTTAACCGGAGGCCTGGGGGTATATAAGCTGGTCACTTGCCAAACAGAAAAATCATTGCAATTGTTATGATTGAATATATTTTCAGATACGTCGCGGAACTGGGTCTTGCTTTGGATTATCTACAGCAGAAGC
Source organism: Akabosia matsudoensis (assembly GCA_019593645.1). Taxonomy (NCBI): domain Eukaryota; kingdom Metazoa; phylum Arthropoda; class Collembola; order Entomobryomorpha; family Paronellidae; genus Akabosia; species Akabosia matsudoensis. The sequence continues at coordinate 22,219 of VICI01000207.1, forward strand.
ACATAATTCACCGGTAAGACTATAGACATATAGCAAATACTTTGAATCAATTAAAAAGGGATACCATGGCAATTATTTCCAACATTTCTCTTTCGTTTCGTAAAGTAACCGCTGGCTCACAAGGCCATTACTTTCGTACTTGGAAAGCTGTATTAGTTTTGATTTTAAAATAAGCCGTACTTTGGAGTGTTTTGTAAATCAACATTTCTTGTTCTGGTGTGGAGTGCGAAGTGAAAGTGCAATAAGGGCAGAAAATGGCTAGATCGTTTGTATGTAGGTGGTCCCCAGTGTTGGGCAAAAAAGGATTTAAGTAAGGAAGGTAGATGTAATTGTACAACACGTAGAGTGGATCCCTAATTTGCAACAGGTTGACACAAAGTCGACAAGCAGAAGACCAGAAGAAGGGAAAGGAGGAGTTGGTTCTGTAAATGGAAAAGAAAGTTTCAAGTAGCAGAACGTTTCTCGGCATCCAAACTATTGTAGAAAAAACGTGTTGAGCCGCTTACTTAGTGCACATGGAAAACCGGATATTAAACAGTTTCTTAAAAGTAAAAAAGTGCGGAGTAAGTTGCTGCCCTTTTATGTATTATCAAGTTTTAGTTATTATTATTATCATTATTATATTTTAGTTCCATATATGGAAGCACCAAAACACGTGTGGATTTTCTATGAAAGACTTGTGCAAAATAAGTAGAAGGACGAGAATACTAGAATTGACAAAGCAAACTTTATGAACTTCTGAATTCATGCTTTATGCAATCCAAAACCGACTTCTTGATGATGATATCTTATTCTTAGGTCCGTGTGTATGTATTTACAGTCAAAGCTGTCTATAAAAGGCATCCAAGGGCGACAAAAAAAGTGCTTTACTAGAGCATGTCTCTTACAGAGTTGGGAAAATACATGGGGTAAATACAGATTGGGCGACAGAAATGATACCTTTATTAGACAGGTTCTTTTCTAGGACTGCCTTTAATATACAGGTTTGACTGTATGTATGAGCGATAGAGTTAAAACATTTCAACTAATTAACTTTAAACTTGGCAAAATTATTCACATCACTATTTACTTAAACTCTTTTTATTCCAGGCCTTGTGAGATAAGTTCATGTAGCGAAAAGGCTTTTTGGTCCTACTTTGCAGACGCGTTGTTGTCTAGTTTTCCTTATAAAAGGTTGGAGTTCAAATTGCACCTTGGCATAGATGGATAACTCTTTCTACGTCGCGCCCTTAGTTTTATTTGAAAATAGTCAATTTCTAAAGGGAACTGATTTGATGGGAACAGAATGCTCAATTTAATTTCTCCGTGTTGTTAAATTTTAGAGACATTAAGCCTGACAATATTCTCTTGGACGAGGAAGGTCATGCACACATCACAGATTTCAACGTAGCAACAAAGCTAGAAGATGGCAAGGAACATGCTTGTGCGCTCTCTGGAACTAAACCTTACATGGGTAAGCTTATTTTATTTTCCACTTCAAAGGCTGCACTTTAGTCAGAGTTTTAATCTCATCCCCGTCACCTTTTCATTAGCACCAGAAATTTTCGCTTGCTATGCCGAAGAAATCCCGGGATACAGCTATGCAGTGGATTGGTAAGACTCACTCTCAATGCGAGCTTTTAACAAGAATCGATGCAAAGTATACTTTTTATTATAAGAATACGCTTTTGGTCTGCGTAGGTGGTCACTTGGAGTGTTTGCATATGAACTATGCGCCGGGCGTCGACCGTACGAAATTCATTCCCATACACCAAACAAGGATATCATCCAGATGCTGAATGGTCCTCCAGAGTGGCCTGTGGCGTGGCCTTCGGAGTTCACGTTGCTCGTTCAACAGGTACACCAAATTGGATCTGTTTGTTGTTTAATGGAGAGATTGTTTTGCAGATATACATATTTCATATTATTTCATTTGCCAGATAGTACTACACTAGTTTTACTCTGATATCCCGAGCAACTTGTTTATCATATTTTTTTGAGCTGACCCAGTTTGCGTTTCCTCGAGTTTTTCTTCGTTTACCTTGTGGGATGTTTAATACGCTAAGCTCCACCCACAAAACCTCTTAAATTATCCAAAAATCTAAAATTTTGAGTCAGCATTTGAAAATCGTCGAGACAACAATGCAATGATAAAGTAGATGAATTGACGGGATTGCATTTTATGCCAACACATAAATAAAAAATACAGTCAAACCTGTCTATAAAAGGCATCCAAGGGCGACAAAAAGGGCCTTTACCAGAGCATGTCTGTTATAGAGTTGGGAAAATACATGGGGTAAATACAGATTGGGTGACAGAAATGGCGCCTTTATTAGACAGGTTCTTTTATAGGACGGCCTTTAATATACAGGTTTGACTGTAATACAAAGATGCACATCATGGAGAAAAGGCAAGCCTACCGTTCTTCGTGCGTAAACTATGCCTGCTTTTCTGCATAGAACCTTCGAATAATTATGTGATTTAGATGATATTTGTGTCCCGCTGGGAGGATGAAAGTAAACAGGAAGATTAGTTTGCTGTGCGGCTGATCGATTTTCTCAGTTTTTCTTCCACATTCATTATGTTCGTACATTCTTCTATTGTGCAAGTACTAACAATACGGCGGAATGAACGAATTCAAGACAAACTTACTCTCGCTTACACTCATCCCCTCTTGACTTAAGCATCATTGTTCTAAACTAGGGTCCTCGTACATCTTACAAGGACCCCATCGTCTTAAGACTTGGATAGTTTATAAGTTTACTTGCCCACAGTCCCTTTCTCCAAAACTTATTGTAAAAAATTAACGTAGTTGTTTGTAACTTTCTTCAAATTAATGTTCTGTATCTGCCACCAGATGGAATTTAATGATGACAGACAACAAAGCACCAAAACCCCTACAATAATCTTATGTTTGCTTTGAAAATACAAGCTGCTTCATCTGGATGCCTTGCAAAGGATTACTACTTTGGAGTCCCTCAAAATGCAGCCCTACATGATGGAAATGAATTTTGAGGACATAATGGAGAAGAAAGTAGCTCCCGTTTTTGTTCCTCCAGTGAGTACAACCAGCGAATTTACATTTCGCTTTTCCATATTAATTTTCTCTGCTTCCTTTGATCGACTTTTATATGCACGCAACGTTCTCATATACCCAGTTCTACTTCATAACTGCACCCATTCATGTACATCGCGGTATATTAATTACACTCGTCTGACTTTCCTCGATATTTGTGTCATAACTTTCTTTCACTTTCCCTCTCATCACTTCTCTACCTTTTCCCTCTGGAAAGATGACTTCCTCGTGAGTCATGAAACCAGAGACATCAGGCAAACAGAGCCTTCACTGACGGACAAATAATCGCGATTAAACCACACGTTAGAGACGAACGCAGGAAGAAGACTCTGTGCGCTTCTGTTTTGCAGACACTTTCATGTTTACATTTATTTACACTAGTTTGAATAACAGTTTCACTAAAAAGTATGCTTACTTTGTTAGCGACACGTTTACTTGCAAGTTTCTAGCCAGCTCTGTCAGAGGACTTTCACAAAAGTTGAAGCAAAATCAACCATGTTCATCAACGGAGCAAATTTTGTTCTAGTGTAAGCCTGATTCACTGGAGTAGACGAAATTTGACATACAGATCGAAATATGTGACGACTCAGTTTTCCCCGATGAACGTTCACATGTGAGTGTGAAACAATAAGCAGAATAGGAATCCTGATGATGTTGGCTGACGATGATGGTGTTTTTAGTAGACAAGACACCTATGAGACATGGCAAAATGTTGTTTGATGTGCAGCTATTATTACGAAGCTTGACTATGTTCAGCAAGTAATGACATCGATACGTTTATCTGTCTGTCTGTCCGTCTGTGGACGCTCTACAAGCCATGTACTTTAACCGATTATAACAAAACTTGGTAAAGTAGTGATACTTTAGGTCACTGGCAAGAACTCTATTGATTTTTAGCCTAATCGGTCAAACCCAAGGGCCCGGGTCAGGATATTTTTTGCTTTCGGCTAATTTGCTTTAAACTTGGTGGAGCAATGCTTTAGGTCCTTGAAAACATTCCTGCTGCGTTTCAGCTAGATTGGTCAAGGGTCAAGGGCGAGATCAGGGGTTAACTTTCTTGTTTTTGCGTTGAAACATGGGGAGTGATATATCATTGGAAAGCTCTCAACTAAGGCATTTCAATGTATTATTTTCCCTGTTTCTCTTTCGTTTTGCTTGTTTTTTCTTTTTCTTTGCTGGTTTTCTTTCAGCTTCGTCATTATAGCTGTTGCTCAACAGCTTTTATTATAGCAATGATTATCGTTTCAGTTGCGTATTACTCTTATACTAATGTAACATGAAAATTATAAATTTGCTTTGACTGAATTTAGGAAGTAGATAGATGACTTCTTTAGAAATCAACTTAAGATTAAATGTTAATGCTTTTGCATGGCTAGAAAATTTAATTTGTAATTGAAATGTAGAATATACATAGATTTAAGAGAAACGGCTTAATGTCATTCCTGAATTTTAAGAAGCCATCAACCATGAAATAAGAGTCAAGGCGGAGATACATTGTGTTGACGTGATGAGATTATAGTATCCGTTGCTATTAACTTAGCTGATGTTTGGGACATAGTGAAATGTTTTCTTTGCTTATATAGTCTCTTTCTCGTTGCTTTACAGAAAGGACATCTGAATTGTGATCCAACATTTGAACTAGAAGGTAAGTTTAATAATAGCCATATTACCAGTTGATTCTATAGTATCTTGATTGCTTTTACTACCCAACCCGGTAATTTCGTTTTCAACATGGACAGGACTCTGTTACTTGATAAGTCATATCTTTTCACTACAAAATTTATATTTTACACCAAGAAGTCGTTTAAGTCTATGGGTTCTTCATTTACTCTACTATATATACAATGTTTGGACAAAAACATTAGGATGAATGGACAGGTCGTTGGACTATTACAAGATAATAGACACTCGAACTAACAAATTTTTGTAAAAATGATGTGAAAGTGATCCGTGAATGGATTTCGTTCGGAAACAGGTTTGGCTGTACTTTGTAAGTAACCTACCAGCTTTACACCGAAAATAGAGGATGTTTTTAAAAATGGTATTAGGAAATCAAAGAATATCGTTGTTTGCGAATTTGGAATAAGTGGTAAGATTTCAGGAAATACGGACACGCACATATTAACAATTATTTGAAGATTGTTTCATGCGATAAATGCTGTGCTAAGTACGATTAATTGTTACCTCTCATACAATGCCTACTTTATAGCATGCCAACGCAATAGATCCTCGACAATCACGTTTATGTAAAAGCATTGGTTTCTGGTGTTCCGACAATCCATTGAATTTCTAGAAACATGCTGAAATATACAAGCAATCTTCCTCATAACAATGGAATTGGCGTTCATACTTGAAAAGTTAGTCTGGAGACTGCCTTGTTTTAACAAAATTTGTGGTTCATATCGATTCTGAAAATCACATGTCGACATGCAAGATATGTAGATAAATAGATCATAATCAGTTCACTCGCTGGATAGGATTACAGGTAAAGCTACTTAAACCAAACAACAAACTAAATAAATAGGTAAGTTTGCTCTGATCATAGAATAGTTTCTTAAAACTTCCCTTCGAAGAAATATCGCACGATAGAAACAAACATGCTGACTAGAATGAGCAGGGGTTTTTAAAAGTCTTGATAAACCTGAAAGGAAGAAATTGGAATTTGAAGGATAGTATCAGAAATATTACACGTAAAGGCTACTCCTCGGTCGGTAATATTAAGGCCAAGAAGAATTGGCTATTCGGAATTCGTATTTGTTTTTTGTAGATGTCAAGTGGAGCTTTTTCAAGGGTTTCCCTTTTTCCAAGCAGCATTTGTTGGAGCTCCATCGTTGCATAAAATGTAAATCTAGAACTACAGCGTATCCGGTATCCCGTGCCCGTTGTTATTACTATTTTTTAAATCAACAGAACTATAGATTTAGATAGCCCAGAAATAATTACTTAGAAATGGGAAACGCCGAATATACACCAGTTTCTGGAATTGTGAACGAAGTAATCGCGCATTAGTCGGGGTGAATTTTCATATAGATACGACGACGAATTTCGAACTGCTGTTCAGAGAAATTAGGAATATGAAGCCATGGTGCAGCGCTTTCGCTATTGTTTGAAAACAGTGTGCTACAATTATACGTTTGTGAATTATTCAAGGAACGCTGGATCGCAGCCATTCATTTGGATGCCTGATGAAAGTATCAGCACACAGTTTAATATCGTATATGCCTGCTGTTCCAAAAAGGAACTGAGTACCAGCAGCATCACGTTGTTATATTCAATATAAATGCTGAATTCCAAGTACTTCAAAGTTGTGCTGTTATTTTATCGCTTTACAATTCAGAACCCATGCAAGTGTTTATACTTAGATTGTATACCTCCTCACTTGTCCCTGCTAGTAGTTCCCTCTTCTCTTCATTTTTCTTGATTTCTTTTTGTATCCTTGCGGCACTCTAACAAACAAACTGCTTCGTACGAACTACACCAGCCTCTGGCAGACAAACTTAAGGAGCAAGGTAAAAGGAGGAAAAAGTTTGAAACCACAAGGAAAAAATAATTTTCCATTAGAATGCATTATCCTCGACATTTTCTTTACCGTGCCTCTATATAACCACCCGAACCATCCATTTTTCCATTTCAAGAATCAAGGATATACCTCCCAGAAAACTTGGCAGATTGAGCGAGACAGTTAGATCGACTAGCGAAAAGTAAATTATTTTTTGAAACACTTGCTCGACTCGGCCAATGAAAACTAGTTTTGCAACTTGGTTTCTAGTTTCCTAGTCATTACGCGTTATTCTTTTCAGACCAATATCTATTTCATTCCAAGCACACTCCCTAGACACACAGCCCTTTTATCATTAGCAAAGTCAACACTCACTCAATCATTACATTCATCCACTTTGTTTTATATTCCGCGCTGTGATTAAGTCATTGTTGCTTTAGTCATAACTTCGTTATATAGTTCTAATTTCGTCCAACTGTCAGGTATTAGCAAGTTGTGGAGATTCTACTTCGCCTAGAAATTCGCTGTGTCTGCCCGCACGAAATGGGACAGTTGATCATCCCTACAGATTTAACAAGCCCTATTTAGGCAAGATATCTCAATCAATTTACGGTGATTATGAATACCACAGGAATCATTCTTGTAACTCTTGTGTGCAGTCTTGAAAAAATAATAGTTTCTCCATGACGCCAGCTATTATCATTACTACCGCTAAATTTTTTCCATCCATTCAAGTAACCATCGCAAACGTTGCCACACACGTTGGTTAATGTAGAAGTTCCTTTTGTAAATTAGCCGAAGGATTTGAATTGAAATGTCTCATTTAAATTATTTTTGGTACCTATGTTCGTACGACTTTAGGTGCATCCGACATACATATACCGGTTTGGTTTGAAGAGGAACTTTTAGATTCGCAAAGAAATTAGATCGGCATATGATTTAATAACGATTTCCCATCGTATGCGCATTGAGCAGCCATAGCTGTTCATTTTGTTGGGAACTTTTAAGCAAATGATTGATGACTTTGTTTTTACCGTGTCAAATCCATTCTGTTGCAAAACTCAGTGTTTTAAACATACCCGTAAAATACTTTTCTCGGCGATTGAGTACGGAGCGTACCAGTAAAAGCATAGTCAATTTAATATGGAGATAACCAGGGAAGAAAACCAAGGTTTTCCCAAGGATGATTGTATTTCAAACAAGGTTTGTGATAAAAGCAGTTAGCAAGCATTTAATGATGAAATTGAAGGAAGGCGCGCATTTCTCTTAAAATAACTTTCATGTCTATCTTTACTTTGAACTTGTTCTTTGAACTTTGAACAACTTTGAGATTCAAATTACGGACTAGGAGAGTACACTTGAGCATTGGAGTGATTAAAACTGATAAGTATTAGCATATTCATCTAGGAATTATTTAGCGTGTATTTTGACAAGGAGTCTAGCAAATCCAGCGGGGTGAGGATGTCGAGTGAAACTCTTCGATTGTCTTTGTAAATTGTCTGTTCTTTGAGCTCTTCGAAAGCAGGAATTTCACAAAAGCGTTTTGCACAAAAAATCAAATACGTTCTCATCTCGACGCTAAGTCGCATCAGCCTTTGGTCTCTTGTCGTTTCTCGTTTTTCAATCGCTTGAAAGGTAATGACAACCTTTTGCGTTTGTGCTTCGATTCGTGAATTTACGAGCGGAAATCCCAGATTGTTTCTGTCCATACCTCTTGTCTTTGAGCTTTTCGTTACACAACGGGTTTGAACACAATCAGACGTTCATTGTATGTATGTATATACCGAGCCCATTTAGACGCTGAAATGTAAAAGACTTTTACGACACAAAATTTTTTTGTGGTGTAAGTTGAATTAACATCATAACCTGCATACTTGCCAGGTGTAAAAAAGAGCTCCTTTCACTATACTCCATGGTATCACGCAGCGTCCTTCTTTTCTAATAGAATGCACCGTTATTTTTTGTTTTTTCCTATGATCTCTCCTCCTCTCTCCGGTTTCAAAAGAAATGATTGTTGAGTCACGTCCGCTGCACAAGAAGAAAAAAAGGCTGGCCAAGCAGAGATCCCTACGAGAGCTTCAGACTACCCCATACGGAGAACAGGTAAGCCAGACATTGCACCAAAAAAAACTTTCTCTGCTCCATCCTATTATAAACTCTTCCTGCGAGATAATCATAAGGAAAGTTATCTCGCTGATAAAAGTAGGAAAAACTTTGCTGTTCAGTTTAGTTTGTTTTGCTGTTCTTGAGAAATTTCTACTAAGTCAAGCAGAAACTCGCATGATCATAGACTTCGTCTAAGACAAACGACTCAGTTGAACGTTATCGCTCCTACACACTTGCACTTTGTATAGGTATAATGTTCCTTTTAAAACAACGTCAATATAATATAAGGGGAATATACACACATTCCCTCAACCAATCGACTTAAATGCAGGAATTAAATATTCAGGGAAGTATATGTATAATTGAGAATATTTTATCAGCTCTTACAGTTTGCAAGAAACATACATTCCAGTTGCAAAATACATTTTGATCAGGTAAATTGTTCGATGGAATTCTATACTAGATATTCTATGAAATTACTTTGATATTTTAGTGATTGCTGCAAAAATATAAAAGTAAACTGAATTTCAGACGTCAATGTTGGCAAAATATTCTGAGAGTCATAAACGATATGCCAAGTGGATTATATACAACATACAACTTGCCTTATGCCCGAGAGTCAAATTTCGATATCTCGGAGTGCCCAGAAGAAAGGGATTTAGAGGAAACTGAGTAAGTTAGTCAACAGTAAACTGAGCGACTGAACCGTGCCTTCATAAATACACTGTCGACTTCAATGTCAAATTTTATGTTGTTACGAAACTCTAAACTTCTGACTACATAGTAGCATTGTTAATGTACACAATGGCTTCTTCAAAGTAAAACATGAATCAACCTCAAACAGTTTAAATTATTACGCTCAATGTTTGAATAAATATGCTGTTATGTATAAAAAAAAGCCGCATCGATAGAAAACCTTGTCTTTCGTAATCCAGGAGCTTCCTCAATCAAGCAGCAATTTCAGTTGTGGCTTAGTATTAGCCGTTTGTAAGCGGAGAACATTTAGATTGGCTGCAGTGCTCTCTATCAACTGTTTCCTTAAGCTCCCCATCGTTGGAGAAAGTCTTGCTGAAGCAATGTTTCATAGGTGTCTCACTTTCTCCGGCATTGATTTTCGATTTGATACTAATTAAAAATGTTCACGTTAAAGTTATTTGGTTATGTAAATACTAAGCTGTAAATTGTGGTTTTTTTACTAGGAAACGACATTGGATCCACTAGCTGAAGAATTCACGACTTTTAATCGGCAACGCGAGCTCGAGCGCATCGAACGGGAAAAGAAGGAAACTGAATGGGAGCAAGAATTATTGCGAGCTATGGAGGCGTCAAGTACGTTCGCATCGAGTTCCTCGAGAAAGGAGTTTCGTCTTTCGGACTCCCAACTTCCTGCAGATTGCCAAAGTCCGGGATCCGGCATGGACAGCCCTGTTTCTAGCTCATCCCTTGCACATGCGTCAACATCTGCAGCATGCACCTCAGAACATGTCCCGTTTGGCGAACTTCACAGACCGTCAACGAGTAAAGGCGCTGAAGGAGATGACAGCGAATCAAAAGAGGAAGACGAAGAGGCTGATCATGTATCCAAGCTTCCGTCTACTTCGTCAGCGGACTCAAAGAAACAAGCATGGGCGAAGCGAAGGTCACTGACGATGCCAGAGGGGGCGAAGCTTTGGAAAAAATCATTAAAACACTAATACGAATATTTTTCTGTACATGTGATTAATATATACGAAACGGAATGATAGTTAATCCGAGTAAACCTGGATGTGATCGAATGCTAACTTAAAACTAGTAAAATAAGTTGTTAAATCGTTGTTAAGCAAATAACATGAATACAAACTTGCATGAATGAACGTGTACGAGCTGATCCGCAGGCTAAAGTATTGAGAATCATGACAAATAGACTGGAAAAAAAAACTTTCGCACTCAGATAAAAGCGTTTTTCACCCAATCCAAGAGGAAGCATGAATTAACTACTACAGTTATACCGTTTTCAGGTTATATACCAATTTAAAAATTCTAAAACCAACCATTGTAGGCTACGGCAACTGCGATCAATCGTAGAGCGAGAAAACGTAGTTTTACATGAATGCCTAACAATAATAGTTGAGCCGTTGTTCTCCTCTGAGTGAATAGTGCCATAACCCCTGACATGATACGCATTGGTTTAATTTCTTTCAAATGTTTCTTTAAGATGCAAAAATGTTTTTCTGCCAATGACAAGTACTCATTTTATTTGATAACTTGAGAGTCTCGAGTTTTCATTTGACAAAGAGCATTTGCTGAAACTAATTTATTTATTGTATGGAAATTGGAAACAGCAACTCTATTACCCTTAATTATCGCTCAATGGATGTCCTTCACAATGGATTCGAACTCAAAATTCGTTTACTCATAACGGTGACGGGGAAGGCGATCTTCAAGTTCATGGAGGCTTTCAGTTCCGTGCCAGATACTAAAAATTAGTCTCGAAAACTCGTACTATGAATACGAAGCAACAACGGTGGTCATCAAAGAACAATAAAATATATGAGGACTCATGAGTCATTAAAGAATTTATTGGTTAAGCTGGAAGTTTCTGTTCATATCAACGCCAATTATAAATTACCAACATTGTATTATCTTTCATAGCAAGTAAATTTTGATCTCACTGGTTGCTGCAAGATATTGTGCTGACGTAAGACGCATTAGACGTCAGTTATGGTCTTTAGATTCTACTGATAAATCTTACAAACCTCGTTTGGAAGGGTTTGGAATAGTAAATTGTTTTCGATTAAGTTGTCGATAAAGGTTGAAATGCCACACGTACAATGTACAATGTATCATTAATGAATAAGCGTGTTGTTATAACTATAGAATAGCCGTAGAAGTAGATACAACTGACCTCGTATTGGGCCCACTTGTCATACCGATATTATATGTACTTGTTGTACTGTTGACTGTACTGTACCACATATGATGGAGAAGATTCACCTGTGCTAAATAAATAATAATGTAACCAGAATATCTTCTATCGAATTATAGTAGATTATATTACAACAAATAAATAACTCATAATAATACACAACAATGCAATGCATTGCCGTTTGCATTCATTCATTAGCATTTTACGGACAAAATTGTTTATCTGCATCCGAAACTCTATTATCCATCACCACAAAACAATAAAGAAACGCTTCCTTGGATTTGTGTCATGCTCATGAATGATGAGATTTTGTAAAGATATTTCATTTTGAAAAATTAAATATTTTTAATAATTGGTTTCTCGAAATCCCTGGTCCAATCCGTGGTTGTCCTGCTCTCTAGTCTGGAGAAGGTAATTGATATTATATCACCATTGGTGAATGGTATCATAGTCAGATGGAATTAATATAGACAAATGTGTGTCTGAGTAGATTTAAAGCTAAAGTCATGCGAAAAATATCCTGGTCATGCACATGTTGCATGTTAATTGTCGTGGATGACTGTCGGAAAATTATGCTGAAAACAAGTACACATGCTTCGTAATTTTATTGTGCATGTCAAATGCTTGTTCTTCTTGTTTCAACAGTTTAGGGACCGCTAGCGCGTGTGCTTACTGGTTAAAAATGAAGATGAACACTAAAAGCTAAACGCGAAAATCAATGTAAACCGATGTTATCGTATTCCAAAAAAATTATTTTATATCCATTTAATGACGATTGGCAAATAGAGATACATATTACTGTACATACTTAACACACAACAACATCGATTTCATTTAAGATTATTATGCCTAACATATGGGAAACGGTCGTTTTATATGGACATTTTTGTGATCAGAATAATATGCAGTTAGGATTTTTTTAAACTTTCGCCAAGGCTGGTATATGTGGGAACAAGGTGATTCATTATGTTAACGTCAATCTACACATGAAACTCATAAGGTAAATACTGAGATGTTTGTAATTCTCTGGTACAATCGGATAAAACGTAAAAGTATTAGCAGGTAGTTATCGTAAGGGTTGCACTAAAAGTTAGCACTTTCATTAAATTTCATTTTCATTCATAACGCAAAATAGATGTTGTCACCGAACTTCGGTTCGTTAGGTGACCCTTAAAAATTTGGAGTAATTACGTGCTCTTAATTTTGAAAAAATCTTTGTCCGGAGAAACTGAAATAGGTTTAAAATGGTATTATTCTTTCAATGATACTCAAATATGTTCAGCAAGTAGGTAAAAAGCCATTACCCATTGATAAGTACCTATGTCATTGTCACCAATGGACAGAGTTTGCATATTGTATAGCTAAGAGAACTAACTTGTAACAATTTGTTGGAGCACCAGATTTGTGTTGAAATTCGAAAATTGGAAGGTTATATATAATAAAAGTTCGAGCCTGGGTGCATTTCTACAAGTAGCCAACATAAAGGTTAGGCGTTCGTATACGGTCTACTCGGGACCTATCATTCTCGTACATTTAACTATCTTAGTACTATTACTTACAAATGTATAAACATCATGTAAATATAATGGTTGTTATATCACAGATTTCATATTAAGTAATTAAGGATCTAAACTGGCCTATAAAACATGAACGCGTGTTTGACAAAACAAAGTGAAAGTTGTTATCTACTTTCTTCTACCATTAAAGGAGAATTCAAGTAGTGCGGGCGAAATTTCTCCCTACATGTACGTACATACACCCTCACGATATTTCGTATAGTATTTATGGAAAGACAGTTTGATATTTTTAAAACTCTAACAAAATGTACCTTGTGTCAGCAATAGGCAAATATACTATACTATACTTTGTATCATTAATGTTCACGTGTGCGATATAACGTGTGGTGTTTACACTCCCGACGAATAGACGGATAGGGTAGCAGTGGATGTCGAAGCAACAACGTTGATAAGTCTAGGCCAAAGCATCGTTTGAAAGATTTCTGATTTCTTAAGTTGAATTTAAGACATTTGAATAATTCGTACAGTTCTGTAGGATAAATGGCCTTTTATTCCTTTTCGTACAAAATATATCAAACATAAAACATGTAAAATTATGCTTTATCTACAAATGTAGAAGGTGTCGCAGACATTAAACAAATTTTGATGTTTTCTCTAATGTTTAATGTCTCTCAGTCTACCTACTATCATCCATTTAAATACTTATCTGCTACTATTGGAATAGTAGCTGGTAAATGGCTAAGACGAATGCGAGGTAAGGAGAAAGTCGTTCCATTTCCAGAATAACTTATCAAAAATATGGGTTAGTTATAACGGGTTAGAGCTCCTTTATAAAAAAGGAAACGTTTTACCTAAAAAGGCAAATCATGATTTGGCTTGGATTAGTTTTTTAGCTGGAACTAAAAACTGGCATTGCTCTCTATACGAAAATCAGCGAAGGAAATATTTATAATACAAAATTGTACCATCTAGCGAGCCATTTCTGCAAAGAAAGCATTATACCAAAATTCTTGTTTTTACTAAAAAAAAGTTTATACCTAACAACAATTAGTTATTAATACTGATGGTACCCTGGCCAAAACAGATTGGTTGTAGTGGTTGAGTTTAGTTGGGCTTGTACTGAACTGTCAGTGTCATGTCACGTTCAAGCAGGATGTACGATGTTTATAATTATACCCTTTTCAGTAGTAAAACGTCACGAAAAGAAAATCATACATGAACATGAATTATCTGGAAAAAAGTTTGACCTAAGACGTTTGTCCACATAAATAATTAATATGTATAGAAGAACTGACTAAGAAAGCGAAAGAAACTCAACTCGGGCAATTCTCAATATACTTGTGTGGTAGCGGCGTATCTAAAAATTTGTTTCTAATACTTTTTAGGATTGATTTGAACATGAGGAATTATACCTGAGCTCACTATTCCCACAGATTTGACGAGCACATAATTATGGGCTACAATAATACTAATTTACAACATAAATATTCTTGTTAGTTATTATCCCTGTTACATAAACCGTATACGTAAGGGAGTGGAAAATAACGGTAGCATACGTCTACTTTTGTGCATTTAAAAAAATCATGTTTCACTGCACCCTCCCAATCTCTTTCATTACTTTCTCCACACGCAATCGAATAAAAATTTCCTTGTGAGCATCCATTGACCAGCTGCACTTCTTGTTGAAACGGTCTAAACCCGACTATCATGTTGAGGCTTTGAAAGACTCAAAATGTCTTCAGATTGCGCTGACCTTCTCGCCAAACGTGCCTGATCCCGATCCACATCTGATTTCTCTCGGAGTGGTCGACCTGGTAAATGTTCCTGGGATCGACCCACCAGAAGATCGCGGAGTCTCGCGAAAAGTACAAATTCCATTCATTTGATGGAGGGAACTGACTTCAGGGTCGGATCTCCTAAATTGCATACAACCATTTATTATGTGACACATGACATGTTTCAATTTAAAAGCAGATATACTGGCAAGTACTGAATTTTTCTCACCGTCTTTGAATTAAAGCAACTGCTTGGTAACCACAACGCCTACAGCAAGAGATAAGCTGGCATGAACAGCATTTCGACTGAGTGCAACACGGCGGGAGACGGGAAGTCAAAATGCGATGGAAAGCGGAGCGGAACTCCGAATTAAAAATTGAGTATATTATCGGATTGAAAGCAGAATTTGAGTAGCCCAGCCACGTAAGAATCTGCAACATAAAAGAAAATGAAAGAAAATGTAATCTATTTTTGGGTCCGCTTATTTAGCGAGCTCAGACAATAGCAATAATTAAACGCGCTCTGGAAGCCCATCCAAGAGCTGAGCGAACCAGTCCTCCCCGAACTTCCAAGCCGAAGTTATTTTCAAATAAATATTCAATGGATCTTCCTACAATCAAGATGCAGAATGTGTTGGTGTTAATTTTTACTTTGGATCCTCAAGAGTCTTGAAAGAGATGGAGTGTCGTATAAAAAGGTGCTTTCTCCTCGAGTAGCGTAAACATAAGCGAAAGAACTTTCTCCGTTCTTGAGGCCTTTCAGCTTTTTTCCGCATTCTTATTTATTTTTGGTATCGATTTTGTAAACTGTGTTCCCTTGGAGAAAATGTATAGGAAAGCATTTGTAAACAGCCTCTTGTCGGTATTCTGTGTGTATCAACACAATTCGGATTTTATGTTTTTAAACGAAGTCTAATTTCTAATATTCATGTAACGGGTTGACAAAATTTTCACTCTGAAAGTGTATTTTTTTTCAACACGGTAGCTTGGATCTGACAGGATGTTGATGGTATTCGTTGTTGAAAAAGAGTTTAGTCTGCATTTAGAACAGCGCTTAGAGTCGAAACTACTTTCTCCAAGCTCCCAACCGGTTTTGGGCAAAAAAGGTGTTTTCAAATATTAAAATGAAACCCAGTTGTCCCGAACGAGCTTACCTTGAAAGCTGGAATTGGGATGCACGTTTTGCAATATGCTGCAATAATATTTGCGCAAAAGAAAGGAACCCAGCATACAAGGAAGACTCCCATAATAACGCCCACAGTCACCGCAGCTTTGTGATCAGACACCTTGAAGATGAAAAAAAAACGGAATTAATTCAAGTAAAAAATTCAAAGCCAACTTGCACAACGACTACTGGTAGCTCCGTCACGATCATAATGGACCATTGCGCAAAAGTGTGAACTTGGTTGCATCGGACGATTTTTTTAAATTAGAAAGGAACCTTCTGCCGACGCGTTGTCTCGAAGAGCCATAACGTTAGTAAGACAAGTATTAATGAATTTGAATTGTTGTCCTTGCAACTGTGAATGTTGCCCACCAGTAAATACTTATCTACAAGGATAATGAACCTAAAGGCCTTGTGAGACATAACCATGATAAAGTTTATCGTAGGGCCGATGCACATTATTTGATGACAAATGTCGATATCGAAGGGCAAGTAGGATTTTTTTATGCCTTTGAATTACAATTTTTTTTTCATCTGAATGATGTGCTTTGAAATTGCAAAGAAAGATTCGTTTATATCTTGAGACCCAAGTCAAGTCTATGCAGATGAACTGCCTATGAATTTGAAAAGGGGAATCCTCATTCTCTACGGATAACGGTTTCCATATCCAAAAAAGCACGATAACATGTTAAACACATATCCACGAATTAATTATGCTTCAATATGAGCAAATTAAAAATTATGTACGAAGGCATGTTACTGTTTTTAAGGATGCTGCTGCATGGCTTGTCCGTTCCTTGCACATTGCCTACAGCTCGAAAACAGTCAGTAAGAGAAAGTTTACATAGAATTTGCTGGTTATAAAACAGATGTCGCGGAAGGCACAGATGCGGTTTCAGTGGTGTTTATCTTACAGCACATCTGAATTCGGAATACATGTTTGGTCATGTTCAAATAATAGGGAGAGGAGAAAAATTCATTTCGAAGCAAATGGAATTTCCTTTTCCGCTACAAAGCCTTTTGATACAATCATTTAAACCTCTAAGCATGTATATGTATGATTTTTTCATCACTAGGAAATTACTACAGATATTTCCAGCAGCCACGAACATTTCTTTAACATCAGTGCATGTTCTGTTAGGTCCATGTGTATCATCTTCCGGCCAGTCAATATTTAGACAATTTGAATGCTAAAACAATATGAGACTTAATAAGACTTGTGCCCGAATCTCCTGCATATCGACTATCATAATATTATCTGAACTTATTAAAGTTGTCACAAATAGACAAGTCACAGTTATTTTACAACGAAAAATTCTTAGTAAATGTGCATGCATCCCTGCCGAAGGTTATGTCACACTACACCAATATTTTCTTGGTGACCAAAACATTCTCATGCTTGATCGTTATTCGTAAAATTCTTTGTTGTGGGGAAATGTAAAAGTTGACGTTATCCAAACTTTTATCCAAGAATTCTCAGGGGCGAATGAATTTAAAAAAAAGCAAATGTCGTACTTATAAGGTGCATTGATGAGGGGATCACATCGTTCACATAGAGGTCATGGATATGCTCATTAAAGCTATGTTTACCTGATATGATGATGATGGATGCGGAGCCGACGGCCTGGAATCACCACATCTTGGTGGGGGCCGTGTCACGGCTTTGATGTTTTTGACGTGTTTCCTGGCGTAGAGATAAAGACGACAGTAGATGCCAACCATTACAAAGCATGGCAGGTAAAATGAAACGCAAGATGAGACAACGGCATAAGTTGGACTCAAGTCCAACGCACATGTGGGAAGCTGCTGCTCTGATTCTGTGATGTCTGGCGGTGGTTCATCTGGTTGATCGGCTCGATGAAGGTCCAGCGATATCGGAACGAAGGAAATCAAAGCAGCAAGGATCCATACGACAGTTATTACACCCAAAATACTTCTCTTGTTCACCCATCGTCCATAACGCAATGGATCTTTTATATGCACGTACCGGTCGAGGGATATAGCAGCCAGATTTAAAATGGAAGCCTATGAGGTAGGAAAATTTATATAAGTTAGTCTGATAAAATTGATGACAATGAAGTCGAAACACAAATTGTCTCCATCTCGATGGCTTCAGCAGTTCGAAAAATCCCTACATCGTTTGCATTCACTTACAAAAGCGGAAGCACATTGATCCTAACCAGTTCTGTTTACTGTTCCTCATATCAGTAACCAATATCACAAACGTTATTATCTATTGCCACTATGCATCGTTAAACAAGAGATTCTTTAAAATCATCTTAATGTGCAAAAACAACAAGCATATACAGCGTAGCGTATATATTGCGTAAAAGGTTTATGTGTCGTTGATCAAGGATTGTTTTTCGACTGTTAACGTAAAATATATCCTGCTGGCATTTACAGGAAGAGGGTAAAGTTCATATGTAAAACGCGCGTTTGGATACACACAGACCCTTTACTTTGGAGCTTGGAACGATAATCCTATAAAGCAAGGATTTAAAGCAGATGATGAGCGAAACTTTCACACTTTATCTGATATTAGATCTGGCAGGTCGCCCTAGCTTTTGAATTAAACGTCATTGAGCACAAATTACTAAAACAAGTGACGTTTTTCATTTTTTATCAAGTTTAAAAGACGATTTCGAAGAAAACTCTTCTATATACAAAATAAAATCAGTCAATAAATATCTACACTTAGAGATTACCTGGCATTATCTCATTCCGGATATCTCCTAAAAGGACTAGTAGCCGGTAGAACATTTAGAATTCTTTGCACAAAGCTCGGAACATTTTTAATTGAATGTCTCACTACAGTTTTCGCGGAAAATTTGGGGAAAGCTATGCTAGGAATGTGCATTTAATTCTCTTTATCCTGTTGAGAACCTGCATAATGCGTTCATGTCACTCATAATACTAAACTTAACACCGAATTCCCATTTGATAGCACATTTGTTAGATTCTCACCACTTACCGTAGAGCACATAACGTCGAAGGCGATCCAAGTATCGCAAAATTGCTCACCAAATATCCAATAGCCTAGCAGATCATTAACTCCAGCAAACGTCATCACGAGACATGCTACAAACATGTCCGCTATTGCTAAGGATACAATAAAAAGATTCCCAATCCTTCGCAACGAGCGCTCCGTTGCTACTGCAATGCAAACCAACGCATTTCCCACGATGGAGGTGATGATCATCAGCGATAAAAAAATTCCTGCAAGACACAAATAGGAAAAAAAAGTACCAGTTACGCTAATGGCTCGTTTTGACCTTCCAGAAATATTTAAATGTCGAAATTGTCAGAGCTCAAATGTGCTCCGTGTCACCCTATCTGGTTTCTTCAATCCCTATGAAACCTAGATTCTATGAACTAGTTTAATATGGACGAACATTATGTTTCCTGGAATTGCAGAAACCTAATTCCCATGCATTTGCGGTTCCAGTTCTAGCGAAAAGGATACACTATTCGCTCATAGCCAACATTATTAAGCAACAAGGCACCTAAACCGTGGTATAACGAGTGCTCACCATAAAATTACTCCACGACATATGGGAATTGGGACTAGCTAGTTAGCTCTCATCCTAAGCCAGATCTTGCATTCTCATCCAAGTCATTACGAGAATAATCCAAAACTGCCATCATAACTTCATTACAATCCATTGAATTAATAATTGAAGTAACTAACTCCGTTTTGTCGACTGTCTTAGCCGTAACTGGGAGATTATCTGGCGACTCTACAAAAGGAAAAGTTTCGCCTCAGCGCTGTACAGTCATTCACATTTTCCGTTGTAAGAAGAAAGGCACACACAACCGTTCGTATTCCCAGCTCTCCTCAACTTTCCTCCGCGTTACCTACAAAATGGTGCCTTCCTTTCTTATTATTATTATCTTCTTCGCCACAACATAACCCAAACAAACCCAGAGAAGTGAAAGTTTGAACGATGTCGGATAGGATACAGAGATACATTATCCTAATCAGCTCGGCACATCCTAGATGGGAAAAAGTATGCCTGATTAAATCCTTTCAGGATTTCCTCGTAAAAGTCCCACGTAAAATTATCGTCATGTTCATCATGGGACAAAACCTGATCAAATTTGCTACGACTAGTGCTCGCATCGTAGGTAGCCATTAGAATGGAGAGAGAGGATATTGTACTGATTGCAAAGACATTACATAATAACGCAGCTTTAATGAGGAGGGAAGGGCTTTTTTTTGGAAACACTTGTTACCAATCTGCTCGCATCTCGGTAACCAGTTGTGAAGAAGAGAGTGCTTGCTCCTTTTTTAAAACGAGATTCCGCATTACCCATCCTTGGTTACTCATAATCCTTTACATTATTATACAAAATACAAGAGCATTAACTGGTCGTATCTGCTTCCACACTACTGGGCGAACGAATCAAGATGACACTAACGAAACAAACTTGTACTTAATTTTCTCCCTGTGTCATCGTGTCTTCTGAGCTCAAAATAAAGTGAAAACGCATGTAGGAAGCGTTTTTTTTCTTCGTTCCCACGTTCACTTTAAAAAAGCATTATCGCTTAAAAACTAAGTGGCACCGCCGTTGCCGTTGTTACTCTACAGGATTCGCGGCGATCTCACACGAAGAAAAATTTCCATAAATTAGAAAAGTATGGAATTACATTTGTGAGTTTTGCTTTTTTGCAGCAAAAAAAGAAGCTAGACGTAGTGAAAGTCGGGGTGAGGTGGGTTTGCATTAATGCTAACTAATTAAGATGCTTGATGCTTGTATCTCAAATTCTTCCAAAAAGTAGTTTTAGTCGAAAAATAGGAATTACGCCGGACGAAATTAAACATAAAAAGTTCTTCCTTTGAAATAGCTGCGAATCCAATAAAGTCATAACGGCTTCGACAGTATCTGTTGGCTACAGAAGGATGAAAAGGTTTTTCGTCTTCTGTTATAATGCAAATCGCAAATCATCGCTGCCCAGTCCATGTCATTCAGGCCCATCCATGCCCATCTTTAAAATGAAAAGGTATCCTAAGATTGCAGGGGAAAACTCATTTTTTCCACGGCAGCATAATTGATTTTGGGTTTCGTTGTAATCATAAACTGAAGAGAGCCCATGTTTTAGGCACTTAGTCGGCCTTAACAAACGACAAACAACGACGGCAGGTAAAATAAACGCTCGGTAAATTTGACCTATATATTTATACGAAGATTGCATCTTTCTGAAACTTGTTTCAAGGAGGGAAATTAGTTAGGGAAATAACTAATTTCTTCAGGTCTCTTTGGGCATGTCGTATTTCTTCAAGCTGTTTTGTGCGCGACAAATTCCTCCTATTATGCGTATGTAGTTGGCTGTAGAATCGTTTCATAATGGCCTACCTTTATCATGTTTTTATCTTATTTTATTTTAGCAAATCAAAAAACATCTCCCCACTTATCAGATGCATGCACAACTTTTCTGTCCACGTCATGGGCTCTTTTAATTGTTTGGTAGTGCCGGAAGGTATATGCAAACTCAAACGAAAAGTATTTCATTTCGCTCTCAGTTTTAGTTTTTACTTTCCATTTACGCCTTCGTCAAATTCAGATTATAGTTTATAGGTGTAGACTAAATAGAATCTGTTTGTGAAATATCTGCTCGTGAAAAGATTTTGTAATTTAGTTTGCAAAGTGCAAAACTAGCTTATTTGATTATATTTTTTACTAAATTAGTTTCTACAACTATTTTGAGTTCACTTCGCACGCGTCATATTTACGTTGACATTTGTAATACTTTGTATTGGAAATACATAACTTCTTTTAAATTTGTCGCCAAATTTGTATGTAAATCGCTAGATATTAATTAAGCAAGGTTACAAGATAGGAAATACTTTCCTAACCTTATTTTTTCTTCAAAATGTTTCTAAGAAACACCATCCCTTCCCGTAACGATAAAGTTATTTTCGCCTAATTATTTCGAGAGAGAAGCTAGTGGCTATGATGACTTGCGAGGGGTTGGGTGAGTCCATATATCATACCTTCGCAAGCAGTTTGGAGGAGGTTACAATATGTTTTCGCTGGGGTTCCGTTACAAGAAGACAAACTTGGTTATTTGAATAAGATGATGTGCCAATTAAATTAGTCATACGATTATAAGAGAAAGGGGGTCGGGAAACGAGAGTAAATTAAGTTTACATGCATATGGAAACATTTTCTTGTTGCATAAACAATCTCCTCAGTGCTTTATGGATCATTAACTCATCAGATTAAAGTCTTCCATGTTCCTAAAGTTGCTTTACCAATAACTCTAAAAATTGGGCTTGTGATACTCATTCTTGTTGCATACACAGTAATAAATACAATGTAAACCAACCCTGTGTGNTTCCATGTTCCTAAAGTTGCTTTACCAATAACTCTAAAAATTGGGCTTGTGATACTCATTCTTGTTGCATACACAGTAATAAATACAATGTAAACCAACCCTGTGTGTGAAGCAAATCTAAACACTAAAAATAAATAAATAAATCAATAAAGACATAAATAAATAAGACAATTGTGCAACTAGTATCCTTTCCTAAATTTTCATAGCATTACATGTTTATAACTGATAACATTTTAAATTAAGCAAAATATTCAGAAAGTCTAAAATATCGTAACCTCCATTATCGATCGGTTTATCGAATCCAAATCATTTACCAAAATACAAAGTGAGGTGTGCCGTGTCAGCACGCTAAAGTACACATGACACAAGGTGCGACGCAAGTGAGACAACTGAGCAGTCATATTGAGGAGCATCGTATTCACGACATCATTGCCAATAGTTTGTACTGACTGGGTACTATTACTAATGCAACTGTGAATTGCCCTATCACAAACATCACGAGTTAACTATGATATTATATGCTGTCACTCGCACCACATTTATTCTCGATCCTCGTGATACGTGACTCACTAGTTTCATGAATATGAAGTTCCTGAACCCATCTCATTCAGTCTGGCTATAAAGCGAATTTGACATTTTCCTATTAAAGTTCACGCATAACACAAAAATAAGAAGCTTTTCTGGCCGAATAACAAGCCAAACGTAATTTGTGATATAAATCTTCCAGTTTTGTAATACCCTAAAAGTACTCCAACTTATGTTCAATCTGTGACCAGGGGGTTCAACATTTGCACCAGGTTTCTCATCACTTGCAACAGTTTGAACAGAAAATCACGGACCGAAGAAGATAGTTTAATTGTGGCTAAAACTCATAACTATTTGGAAAAAAAGCTAGTGTGTGGCTATTTGCCTTAAAATGCAGCTGCTGCCGGTGAAAGCTTGCTATTTACTTACCATACATAAAACACAGTCAAAACAATTGTTTTAATTTAATTTTAAACTAGAAATTGACATTATTGACTAAGATTTAACCTCATTTCGCAACTAATTCGACTACAAGGGAGAATAGCCTCGTACACAAAGTATTAGTACAAATATGTAAATCCAATTTCCGACAAATAAGCAAAAGCAATTTCAAGAACTTTCGACTAGAGTAGCAACACACGGTTGTTGGGCACATTTTGGAAACTAACTTTTGGGTAACAGTTGTGGGTAACCACGTTTTCCTGAACGCTCGACCGTTCAAGGAGAGAAAATTGAACACGCCTTAAACGTCTAAATCGAAGAGAGTTTTTCCTGAGGCGAAATGAGAATCTCTTGCTATAACAGAACTTTTAAGAATCATGGCTTTAGAAAGCATATGCATGCATGCATTCATATCCGGATTAATCTTAAAAAATATAACAATCATGTTTTTATATGCACTAGTAATGCTAGTAACTATTTATTTGCGTTGTACTGGAGTTTATTATCCAGTCCCTGTGTGGATGTCATTTGGGAAAACCTTCGAAGTACTAGCTCCCTAGCTGACTGTTGCTGTCTGGTGAAAATTTCTTGGTTTTCTTCTTGATAGTTTGCTCTAAGGATGCCTATTCATTGTTACATGTGGACTTTTTCTTTTTCTTTACCTAGACGGTGGAAAATGAAATCGATTAAAGACCTTTTTAGCTGTTTAGCCTTTTCGTATTGAAAATAAAGGTAAGTTATTAGGAGTTCACTTCCATAATTTTTCGGACTGGCTGAGTTGAAAAGTTTACAGAGCTTTTGGTCGTCATAAGAATTTAGGTAGGACTTCGAAGCGCACTATACTGGCAGAAAATATGAAGGGCTACCAGTATGGCTTATTAAAACTTCACCTTGATATAACGAAGAATCTTAAATAAGCAGAAGAGGTGAGGAACATGAAACTAGCATATCGAAAGTTTCATGCAGGAGCGCCATGAATAGGCTCTATTTTCCACGCATACCATTGAATTCGGCAACGCAGTTTTGTAACAAAAATTACTATACCTGCTGGTAGGATGATGTATAAGTGGCTAATCCCCGAAAAATTAAGAAAATGTCAGCGACTGTTTCATACAATTTGAAAGGAAACATGTTTTCGGGCTTGTATTTTAGTCAACTCCTTTACAAAACATGTTACGTATGCGCGGTACACGTACCTGTACATTTTACTCAGTTTAATCTTGCTTGCTTATTTTCAAAAACGAAATATTAGCTGAATGGTTTCCTCAAAACTTCCAAGCCCTGGAATGATTAATAAGTAGTGAAAGCTGCTTTATAAGATCGTAAATGCTGTCTGTTATCGCCAGACTTTGGATGTCCTTTGACGTGCAGACCTGAAACTCAGTACATATAACCAACAGACAATGATATTGTTTGTCACAAGTTGTCCCCTCAAGAAGACTGGAGTGAAAGTTGAAATGTTTCGTTGGGAGATAAACATTAATAACAAACACGCGTCGTGGCTTCCTACCTACTCCTTCAATCGTCAGAACGCAACGTTTGGTCCATTTTCAACTGTGATCAAAGTTAATTGCTGACAAATTTCAAGTTACAATATCACAAAATCACATACTAAACAAAAAAGTGATCCATGTTGCACAAACTCATGATGCTTTCGCTACTTTGTAAATGTGTAAAACCGAACTGGTTGGTCATACGGGTAAGCCATGTTATGTAAGTTCCGGTACAAAATATTAGATAGAATTCAAATGGGGGAGACTTGAATGTGCGACTTCGAGCAACTTTAATGTGTAGCATTTCGGAGCTTCTGAACCAGTTAAAAAATACGACGAAAATAAATTGATTTGAATCTTTGTCAATGTTTCCCATATACAGTTTTATTGAAATTTGCGCCTATATTTCGTCAACCAAATATACAATTCACCTTCCAAAAGAGCAACATTTGCTTGAACATTGTCTCTGAATTGCCTGAGTAAGATATTATACTGTTGGTAACAGCAGATGCGCCTGAAGCTTAAAAATAGAATGAAGAGTATAATCTTTTAGCGTAGTCTGCCATATGTCCAAAACAAATATGTGTATGCCTTAAATATGTATGTCTTCATGCTTCTCCCACATATGTAAGGTGATTGAAAGTGACAAAGTATAAAATATGAGACGAATCAATCCAACGAATATCCGGAATGTGGTGAGTATCCAATGATTTAACAGGCAGGAATACTCGAGGAAAAGCTACCCAATACCCAATCCGATTTTACACAAGCCGAAAATTTATATGTTAAATCAAGCGAAGATGGCTTGTATTAGGCATTGCTGTAGCAAAGTTTATTTAGAATGGGTTGATAGTCTGTCTGGATTTCTGGATTTCCGTAGGACCGGATCCCAAAAGCACAAGTTCCTCAATAAATCTCGTACGTTTTGTCTGATTGGCTCTAAATTTGGTATAAAAAAGGTTTGGCTCAAACTAATATGGCTTTTAGGTTCCCGCGATGCTTTAAAAAAATTCGCTGCAAAATCGGAACACTTGCTCCAATGGTAACGAAGTTTAATATAAAGGTTCTCTGGATCCCTGGAAAACGTATATACAACTGTAAACGGGGATTTTTCTCAAACATTGTTGTATTTACAATTGTAAACGGGGATTTTTCTCATCGATCTTTGTATTTGTGCATAATTGTAAACAGCGCTTTCTCTCAACGATCTTCCTTATCAATACATAATGATCATTTCGTTTCTATGTAGATTTTGCTTTGGAATTGAGAGTTTATTGTTTTTTTTGCGCAACTATTGGTCTGTTTACAATGTAAATTTCTTTTCGCAGTGACCATATCATTGTTCATAGGAAATTCTCACGTGTCTATGTCTAGTAAACGCTACTTTCGTAATTCCACACACCAATTTTTCTTCTTAACTCTTAATCTCCGTACACGCTTCAGGTGAGCCTGTTCACAACGCAGAACATGTGACATTTGCCAAGTAATATTGATTGGAAATGTTCGACGATTGTCATAGTGAGAAAAGTCGAAGATATATCGTACAAGGTTTGGCTTATATAAACTCTTGTACGCTCGAATTTGCGCATAAAAATGCACTACTCTCAAGTCAATTTGGCAGTCGGGAAACGCTTTCAATGTTGGAAATATTTCGACTCGTTTTTAACATTCGATGTATCTTTAGTTTGGTAAGTTTTTCACTTTCAGATGTTGTACTTCATACTTGCTAAAAAGACTGATTAAGTTGCGGCTTATCCTTAAACAGGTATACCTACCGGGCTACAAACGTATTGTTACTTCTTATTACTATTTCGTGCGCAGTTCGAAATATATGCAGGTCTTATTGCATTCTAGAAGTTTGTAAAAATCTAGAGGAGCACCCGTTTTCATATTTTTTTAACTTCAAGTAAACTCTGTTTCGGTATATATTAATCTTCCTTTTGGAGTGGTCCAGAGAAAATTTGAATTGGGCCCTGGGAACAATTACTGAGAGAGAGAGAGAGAGAGAAAGAGAAACGTCATTCGAGGACCGGCTACACTTGCGATAGAAGTTCGACATGAAATGCATTGACTTCCATTGTTCTTTTTCATTACAGGTGATACTACAAAAAGCACAAGTTCGTTCGGTCGTTCGTTCTAAAATCTCCATGAACCGAAATACTCCAGTGATGAAAAATGAAGCTACACATCGAAGAATATGAGTTCACTACCTTCAATTTGGAAACAAAGATACATCATGTAACTTCTGGACATTTCATTCCAGAATGGCGAATAATATGCTAGTACGCACTACTAGGTGGTCGGGCATGAATGGGTATGCAATAAGCATTGTCTTCTTTTTTGCCTGGAAGTAGAAATTAAGTTCATGAAAGTTAAAAAATGGTTTAAGTATTAAAAGCTGTATGTCTGCAAGTTCTCGTTTGATCTCAATACCAAAAGAACTCAAATCTTCCACATTTCATCAAAAGCCAATGCTACTGTATGCAACAAGGTTCCCTGCATGGATAACAACTTTAATTTGAGTTAAACTCAAGATTCTATAATCGGACAACCTTTGGTTTCATAATATTGCCACAGAAAAATTTCAAGACGTTCGCGAAACAAAGGAAGCCTTCGTCGTCGAAAAAAAGTACCCCTCAAGAACCGAAAAAAAGGACGTGGTCAAAGTAATCTGGACAAATTTTGGTTACCAACATTATTACAAATTTTTGATTTTGATATTTAAAAATTTGTACTAACAATTTTTGTTTGTGTTGTTCTCTCCCCGAAGAAGATTCGTCTGGTCGAATTGAAACGTTATAAATTAGAATAAATCCGTTGTTGGAACTTCAATACACATGAACCAATTCGATCTAAAATCATGATATCCTGAGCCCTTAATTCTTAAAATTCAAGACTTACCAGCAGAAACTTGAAACCTTTGAAGCTTTTTAACAATGAATCTTCCTGAATCGCTTTCGCTACTTCGCGAGTCTGTGCAACCAAACTGGTTGTTACTTGTTACTATTGTAATTTTTTGTCATTAAGGGCTGCAAACAAAAGAAGCTCATAAAAAAAGATTATTTTGAAAAGGATGGAAACGTGTTTCTCTAAAGTTTCTGGTCTGCTAATGTTTGCATGAAGTAAAACAAGCAAATAATGCATACTCTTTTTTGGTTCACTCTTGCAAGTCGTTTCATTTTTAGAGGGTAATATCCACTCACTCAGTTCATTCAGTGAGATATTATCAGTTAACAATCTGCGTGTATGCTGAAAGTATCCCAGTTAGTTACCTCTCTTCGAGCTGCTAACTGTACTTTCACCTTTCACTGTCATCGTTTTTTGTAA
>VICI01000208.1:0-50341 GCA_019593645.1 Akabosia matsudoensis
CCCATTTTATCGGATGTTATGTAATATGTAACTTATATGTAATCTCATGTAAACACCCAGCAAAACCATTTATAAATATTTAATTCGCCTTCCGTACACATTCATGTGAGAAAACCCCCATACTAAAAGAATCCATCCATCAAGTCCGTCATCAGTATCATCATTACAGCGTAAGCTATAAACGATTCAATAATTGTGTGACTGTTACATAATGTAATGTTTGTCCTGTGTGAAAAAACGTCTCTTTCGCACGCAAACTGTTACCTTCAAGGGAGTTATAAACAAAGAACGAGCTAGTATTTGATCGATAGATATTTAATAGGGTGGTAGTGTCACCTTCCCTCTTGTCACTCCATAAACTCCAATGTTTCCTTCTGCTAAACAGTTTCTCACTCACGTAAAACCATTTAAAGCAAAATTTCCATACGGCATATTGCATGGAAAAAAAATTGTAAGCTCCTTTTTGTGAAACATAACATACACGAGTGAAACACGTTCAAGATGCTGACAAAGCTTTGAAAATATCCAGGGTTTCCTTTGCAGCTCCTTCAGCGAAGAAGAACTCATCATATGAAGGAACATGTATTTATTTACGTGCACACACAACTCCAAGAATAAATGGAATGTCTTGCTGATATTTCCCACACTACTACCGGTGGTTTTTCTGTTCGAGGGTCTGTAGATCTACAGAGCTGTATAACATCCCACATGCAAAACATACATACTTGTCTTATTGCAGTGAAATTTTACAACACTACCTTGCTATTTATTTGACCAAGATGAGTAATAAAAAATGACGGCATACATTCTACATCAAAAGGGGAAAATCATCTGCAGCCTTAGATAGCATAAATCCATAAAACCATATATGGAATAATTTACGTTGCCTCTTTTTAGTAAAAGGATTGAATGAGGGATTTGTTGTGTACAAAATATTTAGAAAGTTTTACGCTGCGTGAGTAAATAAAAATTAAGTAACTGTGTACTCTGCTTGTCCATCGTAGATCAGATGAACTTGGCCTGTGTGTTCCATCATCGAAGTCTTTTCCGATTAGGTGATCGCTGAAGTATGTCGAAACAAACATACACTATCTCTTATTGTAAATGGCTAAACGATGTCATCTTTCATGTTCGAAGCTTTGATATATAATTTTCAGGAATAGGCTTGTGAGTATGACATTCTCTCAACCGGAGAAAAAATAATAATAAACTGACCCACAGCATAGAGTAAATCAAGTTTTTTTTTATATAAATGTATATCAAGTTAGATTAGCGAATTAATGGAAACATTTTATTTTGATAAGCTGTGGAATCGTATTTGATTTACAAGCTATGGAATACAAGCGGCATCCGTTGTAGGTTAAGAAGATTTTGTGGCTTGATGTGAATGTGTTTTCGTAATTTGCAAGTTTTGATGTGTGGGTTAATGTTGAAAATAATGGAAAAGCAAGCGTTATTGGTGTTCGTGATTTTAAAAGTATAATGGCGAGAACTTTAAACGCTAATTTGTCAACATTTTCTGTGAGCTCCTTAACGCGGAAAAGCTCAAGGTGCCCAATCTATTGACCATAGAAGCACGTAGTCACGTAGAAGTGTTTGTTGATAAGATTCTCTATGAATTACATTTCCTAAAACTTTACAAAATGCTGTCTAAAGCAACGGCTTACATCTTCCAGCCATCAAGCGCTGGAAGAATAGCTCCTCGACCGCCTCCTCGAAGGCTTAGTATATTTATCATTGCGGTTTGCGTTTCTTTCGGTCTCCTCTACTACTTACATATCACAGGAAACTCTGTCACCACGTCCCTATCGACCTTCTATAAACCAAAATATCAATGGCGACCTGGTAAACTGTATACAAAAAGCCGTATATGTTGTGGTTGTACATGTGCTCACAAATCTTGCTCATATTAAATTTCAGAGTTCGCCAACCTCAACGGTCCAGACATATTCTCAACAGATCCTAAAGTGATTTCTAAGCTAAAAAGTATTTATTTGATACCCCCTGCATCTTTCCAAGGAAGCCCTCATCCATACAATTTATCGGAGCCTTGGGAGACGGACCCTTCCATGGGACAAAGTGCAGTTATTCAGAAGATTTTCAAGGATCAGCTTAAAAACAACCAGCCTGGCTTTTTCATTGAGTGCGGAGCCCTGGATGGGGAAACGAGATCAAATACTCTTTATCTAGAGCGATACAAATCCTGGAGTGGCTTACTCATTGAAGCTGACCCAAGCAATTTTGAAAAACTCAAGGAGAAAAATCGCAGAAGCTATTTGTCATCAACGTGCCTTAGTACTAAATCATATCCAGTTATGGTACGCTTATCCTTTTTTTCGTAATGCAGATGATTCAAATTGTCTGTGATCATTTAAAACTCATGCGTTTTTCTTTATCATAGGTTTCCTTCGAGCAAAACTCCAATCAGGGGAAAATATCCCAAAGCTTCAACGTTGGAGTTATCGAAAAGAATCACGTGGATGTTCAGTGTTTCCCGTTTGACACCTACATGAACCGCTTTGAATCGAACTCGGGTGGACTACTTTAGTCTTGACGTGGAGGGTGTAGAGCTGGAAATTCTCAAAACAATTGACTTCAATAAATTTGATATTTCCACATTATCCGTTGAGTTTATTCATGACATTGAGGGAAAAGTTGCGATTAGGGAGTTCATGACGGGCAAAGGTTACTTTGTTCTGACAGAAGTTACCCATCCAAACTGGCTCGCAAACGATTTTATTTTTGTAAAACAGAGTATTTCTTAACAGCTTATCGAAGGAAGTGAGAGATGCTCTTGACGTGATCAATCAAACATACCTCACAGTTGGACCTATTGTAGTCGGAGGGGATAGTAGTAATAACATGGTCATTTAATTTTTTTAAATACTTTCTACAAAGATAACGCTAAAGAACCTGAGAGGGAGAGAGGTACTGTTTGTACTGGAGTGTCATTCATTTCGCTTACTGGTTTGTTCATTGCTTTCGCTAGTAATTCCGGTGCTTTTTGACACTTGACCGGACATGCAGAAACTTTTCACTCTGCTACACTTAAAATACAAGGGACTGAAAGTTTTTTTTTGTGATATAACTGTACTTGTTATTTGAGTACATGTCTTTACGTGAATTTACGTTTATCTTTCTTTTTTCGTGATTTCGTTTGGGTTTCGTTAGTTTTCTTGTGAAAACAAACCGGTTTAAAACATTCAGTAATATGAAACAATTGACAGCTATTGAGCATAATTAGTTAAATATAGTTTTGAATTTATACACTTGGTGTCGCTATTTTATAACTACTAAACCTCAGTCATTCCTCGAGAGTTCAAACACAATGATCAAATTAGGATAGATATAGAGTACACTTGTAGTCCGTATATTGTGGATTTCTACAAATTTGTATGTCACTGGAGACACGAAAGTGAGCTGTATACAACAACGAAGTTTAAATCAGGGGCATATACAATAGTAGAAAAGATGTACACTTTGCAGCGGAAACTCCTTGAAATTAATAACTATCATTACATTTCCAGATCGACCAAGTCAATCTTTGAAAAAGATCCGAATGTGCAATATAATTTCGGGATGAAACGTATTTGTAATTGTATGTTATGTCGCTTGTCTTTGACTGCACGATGCATGAGAATATGAGTATTGAATTGAAATAAGTATAAGTTAACTGCGTGGAGATAAATAGTAAAAATAAAGAACTCGTTTCTACAATGACTTCGTTAGCTTGTAAACAATTTTCGGCCTACTGCATACTTTTTCTTTAACAATGTGGTTTTAATTCGCAAAACATGTCATACATTTTACAAACTATAGAATATGTCATTTTTATACAATAAGTATACATCACATCGCGTATATCAAATCTAAACACACTTACTGCTTACTTCTATAAAATCATTTTCAAGCAGTCATGGATGTATGACACGCGTGGGAAGCAATCAATTTTTAAAATTGGTAAGACCATTATATCAACAATAATAAAAAAGACTAAAAGAATAGTGTACCATATATAGTTGATAATTCAAGCATTTCCTGTGAAACATATTATAACCATCAACAATACTTTTAGGAAACATGCTAGTTTTAAAATCTTGAGCATTCAACACTCAACCCCTTACATTATGACAATGTAACTGATACGTGACAAACTATAAAACAATTTGACGATCGAGAACTGTTAATAGCGATAATTTTGATACTTGATCATAAGTAGTTAAGAAAAGATATCTCTAGCACGCAAAACTTACATAGTCCTTAAATACTGAAAATAGGCTAAATATACATCAGTTTTTAATAACTTAATTTTTAGATTAACCTAGTACTTTAATCAAGTGCTGAGTTCAGCTACGCCTTTCCCCTGACCATTGATTCTTCGTCATCCATTCGATGATTGCTTAATTCAATTGCTCCTTTTATCACTGACTTACTCGTGGTGTCCCCGATTCTCCGTAAACTTCGGTCTTTTGGCTTGTACAGAAGGACATCATCTTTGTTTGTGATGAGAAGGACTACTCTTCGCTGCCTTCCTCCACGCTTGGGGCGAAGAGAATTCTTGACAACTAAAACTGACCTTAAGGACCGACCTGACGGCATAAGGCTCGAGAGATCTGTGTTGGACAGGCTAACTTGTGAGCCTGACCAGACGGATTGCTCTTTTGCGGACGAAGATCCTCCTTCAGAGTTGGCCTCTAGCTGTTTTTGTTGTCCTTGATTTCCAGTGTGCGCTTGGAAAGCGGCGAGAGCCTCTGATGGAAGATCGCTCAGCTCTTTGAACAAGTTTTCAGAGTAGTTGATGACCTTGAACAAATAAAAGTCAACGTGTTAGAATTGATTGCAAACCTTTTGCGTTGTTCTCACTTAAAGAGAAAGCAACGGAGAAAGCATTACCTGTACATCAGCATTTCCCAAAATTCCACTTTTGACAAGTTGGTTCTTCAGCTCTTCTGGAACATCCTCAGGCAACTTCGCCTGGCGAGTGGACTGGTGGTGATGCTGGGACTCAACGTATTGATAAAGTGGAGGAGGATTTTGATCATTGCTGTTCATCGAGTAAGAGTTCTGCTGGTGCATGCTGTGATAATCTTGGAGATTGATGTTTTCATTGGTATGCTCTTGCTGTGGATGACCACTTTGTTGACCATCGTTACTTTGAGGACCGGTTTCCAATAAAGATGCCAATTCTTGGAGACCAATGCGTTTGTTGAAGCCTGGATAGGCTTGCTGGTTTGCAGCTTGCATTTGCTCCTGTTGTTGTTGCTGTTCCATCACCGTTTTCTGTTCAGCGGTAAGCCCTCCCCACAACGAGTCCAAGCTGGGATACATTTGTTGCTGCTGTTCTTGCGTCTGTTGTGGATAACCCATGTCTGGATAAGAGTGACCTTGTTGTTGAGGCTGTTCCTGGTGGCTATTGTATTGCGCTGCATTTTGCTGTTGCTGTAACTGCTCTTGCTGAAGCTGTTGGTATTGTTGTTGCTGCTGTTGCTGCAACTGCCCCTGTTGCTGCAACTGCTCCTGTTGGGCTTGCAATTGTTGTTGCTGGTGCTGTATTTGCTGTTGCATAAGGCTATTTGTGTAGTTGGCGAAAATGTCCTTTTCCACGGCAGGATTGTCAAAAGATACAACCAGACCGCTTCCTCCTTGAGCAAATTCGTTTCTGTCTGGACGAATGATTGTTCTCAAGGTAGTCGTTCCACTTGGTGCAGGAGTGGTTGCAACCAGGCCGGATTCAGTGGTTGTACTGTACACGGAGTTGTAGACTGATTGGTGTTGGACTGAAGCTTGAGGTACTGAGTCGTCCACGGGGAGCATGCCATTCCGGTCTGGACCTCTGACGGGCACAGATGAAATGGGTTGCTCTAATTGGATCTGAGGATTAGAGGCTTGTCCGTAATAATCATAACTGGGTTGGCTGTTATTGTTTTGTGAGTATTTAACGTAAAACACGTGAACTGGTTCTGGAGTTGGTGGTGGTGGAGGAGGTGGAGGCGGATGAGTTGGCAATGCTGGCAATGTCATGTTGGAATCCTGAACAATGATTTCAATAATTGGATCTGGCTCGGTGACATACACTGGATAGGGATCACCGTATCTTGGGGTGACACCCGGTGCCCCGGCGTAATGTTGATGAGGGTGAGCGTGGTGGTGAAGATGAGATCCTGCGACGGATGGATCGGATGGCTGCTGAGCGAACTGATTGTACTGCGGCTGACCTTGATACAGACCATTTTGTTGTGTATACGGATTCGGGGCTTGAGCATAAGGTTGCTGTTGATATTGCTGCTGAGATGCTGCTGGTTGCTGAAGGCCTACCTCCCCAGAATAATTTGGTACTTTGGAAATTCTGTTAACTTGTGGGCTCCCAGGCGGCCCATACAAAGCCCCGTGTTGCTGCTGTTGAGTTGGAGCTGGGATAACTTGTGGAATTTGTTGCGTTTGTTGTACTTGAAGAGGTTGTTGGGCCAATTGGCCTTGAGATGTCTGCTGAAATACTCCTTGTTGAAGTTGAGGCTGTTGAGCTGATAAAACTGGTGCTTGCGGGACTCCTTGAGGCTGGATTTGCTGAGGAATTAACTGTTGTTGTTGAGCTAGGTGAGGCTGCTGCTGAATGTTCTGTTGGGAAAGGAGCTGCGTGTGTTGAAGGGTCTGCTGCTGAGGCAGAAGCTGTGAAGGCTGCAACGTTTGTTGTGGAAGTAATTGTGGTGGTTGCTGAAGATTTTGTTGAGCTGCAAGTTGAGATTGTAACTGCTGTTGTTGCTGATGTTGGATTAGTTGCTGCTGGAAAAGCTGTTGCTGCTGATTAATGAGATTTGGATTAAACGGTTTCTGTTGTGGTGCATTCACTGGTATCGTGTTAGCAGCTGCAAGACCGGTAGGTTGTTGAGCACCGCCCATTCCTAATGGAAGTAGAACTCCACTGCTTAAAGATGTTTGTTGTACTTGAGGCTGTTGCTGCTGAGGGTTGACAATTTTCCCTTGATTGAACACCAGTCCATTAAGATTTTGTTGTGGGGTAATTTGAGGTAGTTGTTCGGATGGGGATGAGTACAGTCCACCTTGGGTTCGCAATGCATGTGGGTTGTACAAGCCACTTTGGTCTTCAACGCTGTGTGGGGAAGTTGGAGTAGGTCCGAAAGCTAGATTTGACTTATCTCCGTGTATCTTTTGATACAAGTAGGATTCAGCTCCGGGCCCATTCTGTACAGTCGCTGCCGTTGGTGGATTTGTCACGACTGGAGGACTGTTTGTGAAAGCGCCAACCTCTCCAATTGGTGGAGGCACAGAAGGCCCATAGAGTCCAGAGTTTATAGCTCCAATTTGTGACTCATCTTGCCCATGATGTTTGTGGCTAACTCCATGAATTTTGTCGTACAAGTACGAATCCTGATTTGGATTGTTACTGGAAGACTGCCCTTTCACCTTCTCGTCAGTGTACGAAGATTCTGAGCCTTGGAACTGAGGGATGGGGCGGCCCATAACTACGCTACCTTTCAGGCTATGGTGCTGATGACGGTTTCCGAGGTTTTCCCCACTTCCTGCATCCGTTTTCATGCTGCCCTTCACAACGAAAGAGTCTTCACCGGATCCCGCAATCTGCCTATCTGGGACAGAGTATAACGGCTCTGTTGAATGACCGTTCCCTTCGTCTTTCTTCTGAGTCAAGTATTCTAGTAAACCCATAGGTTCTCCCGCAACTCCTTCTTTGATCTTCGCTCTTCTCTCTGAATCAGTGTTGTATTCTTTTTCCCAAGAACCTCCTCCTGGAAGATTGAATTTTGAAGCTATGTCCACTGGGTATTTGCTATTTGGCATGCTGACAAGGGGATTCGTAGACAAACCTAGCGCAGCAAGAAGCTCTTCAGCAGTGTTTTTGGACGATTCTTTATCTATTTAAAACATTTTTTTACGTTAGAGGAAATGATAAAATTATGTGAAAGTTTGGAGTATTTAAATTTTGTCCTACCTTTGTTTCGTCTCTCGCCGCTACCACCAAATCCGAAAGCATCAAAGTCTTCGCCATTGCTTGGCTCACGTTCTTTGCTTGTAGAACCACCATCATTCTCTGGATGATACAGTGGATCTGGTTGAGAAAATTTTGGTCGGCCATGTTTTTCGTCTGATCCGACTAACCCTTCGTCTTCAACAAGGTGTGGTCGCGGTCGGTTTTTACCAGAATGAGAGAATTCATCGAAGGGTCCCTCATGGCTTCCAGTGAACGGTGGACGACGGAATGAATCACCGTGTGGTTTTCCACTTGGACCTTCTTCAAAGCTATTCTGTTTTATAGGCAAATATGAAGCTAAATGTCTATCGGAATACTTAGACCCCCCTTCATCGTCATCACCAAATGGTTGTCTGGTGTGATGAGGAGCTCCCAATGGACCATCATAGTCCTCTTCAAAATTTGGTCCGGGACCTCGGAAATCCTCGTGATGATGTCCCTTATGGTAGCCACTCTTTCCGCCACTCACTCCAGCAATAAGCACTCGCTCTCCGGAATTAGGCTTGACAAATATGGGTGGAGCCTCGTAACTTGATCCAGCGTAGTTGTCTGTGTCATCAGGATGAGGACCGGATGGATCATTAGCCGAGTGTTCACGATTCATGAGCAAATCTTTTATGTTATTACGCGGTTTGTCATTAGGAGGCATCATTTCTGCAGACATTGACGAGTCCCGGTGACTTCCATCTTGTGGCTTGTATTCTGCCTCAGGATATCCTGCATTGGAACTTGTATACTTGAACTTGGAGTTGAGCTTGTCAACTGGTGGTCGATATGTGGATCCTTTAAAGTATCCTTTGGAACTAGTCATAGGTTTCAATGTGCTTTTGAAGGGCTTTGGCGTGGAAATTTTGAAGTGGAGTTGAGTACCACCTCCTTTGGAAGGTTTTGGTGTAACAGTGAAAGTAATTGTTTGCTTTGGAATGCTGTTCGATTCAAGCTCCTTTGATTTGTCGTGGATTTGTTCAGGCTCGGAAGTGCTTTGGAAGATGTTTGGAGGAGGAGCGTATTCCAGTATTGGAGGGTTGTTGGGGTTGTTATTTTGAAGATGTTGTAGGATGGGATGTGAAGGATGACTAGGTGGTGGAGGGTTTATCTGTCCAAAAACAGGTTGTTGGTTTTGTTGTTGGAAGGGTGGAAGCTGAATATTACCGTTGAATGGGGCATTGTGAGATGGATTAGCTGGTGACGGCATAGGTTGCTGAGGATTTTCAAATGGGAAACCTGGAAGTTGTCCCGGATGCTGTTGTGGATTTCCCAGTTGTTGGAATCCGTTTTCTTGGGGAGAACCTTGAGGACCTAATTGGAATGGAGTAGGAGGAATAGCAGAGGATCCCTGTGGAGGAAATCCGCCTACAGGGCTTCCTGGTTGTCCTTGAAGGAATCCGTTCGGTGGTCCTCCTGACGGGTTTTGTTGCATAAATCCATTTGGAGGAAATTGTTGGAATGGAGTAGGTTCAGCACCAGGGGGTCCTTGAAATCCTGGTTGTGGGCCTTGCTGTTGCTGGCCGAACGCATTTTGAGCAAATTGTTGTGGAGGCTGGTTTTGATTTGGGAATTGAGGGGGTTGGTTCGCAAAGCCGTTTCCATTATTCAAAGGGTTGAACTGCGAGCTTTGTTGTTGTAACTGATGCTGCAACTGTTGATGGAATTGCGTTTGTTGTGGAATGTTTTGTGGATTGAATGGTTGATTATTTATGTGCTGAGATTCAGAGGGTTGAGGGGCATTTGGAGGGGGACGGTTTTGGAATGCTTCTTGTTGGGGGTGAGGAGGTCGTTGCTGAAATCCGTCTTGCTGATGATGCGGTGATTGTGGAGTCGTAATTGGAGGCGGAGGAATGTGGAAGCTCAATTTGGGTGGTTGCTCTGGTGGCCCATTTGGTGGACGGCGGCCTCGGTGACCATTATTATCGGGTTCCCTGTCCCTTTCTCGTTCTCTATCACGTGGGGGTAGTGGTGGACCTCTTCCCCTTGGTGGAGGTGGAGGGGGTCGTCTTCGTGGAAATGGGAATGGTGGTCTGCCTCTATGCTTTGAATGATGTGGAGGTGGGGGCGGTCCGTGAGGGTGGTTTTGACTTCGTCTAGGGTTCGATTGACCATTGTTGTTTCCTTCTCTTCTTCTTGGTGGTTCGTCATCAAAAGGTAAACCTTGTCTCTTGATACTCTGAATATGTTGTGGGGGTGGAGGACCTGGTGGCCTGTTATTTGGCCCTGGCCCATTTACAAGCTGTCTTTCTAGCTGCTGGGGTGGAGGGCCTGGAGGAGGTCTACGATTACTCGAACCAAATGAGTGTACTAGCGAAGGAAGTACGGCTACCGTAATTAAAAACACTGCAATTACTGGAATCCTTCCTGCGTGTATCTGTAAGCATTCAAGTTCATGTCATTATAATCATTTCATTCATGTCACTTTCATATGATAAATCTTATCTCAAACGCTCCCAGAATACGACAGTATAAACTTAACTTTCGTTGTTCAATGTATCAACAACCAAAGCTCTTAAAGTTATCGTTAGTGCCCGAGACACGTATTATTGTCCCATTAATCATATCAAACTGTATTTGTTGCTTTGCATGTTTGCATTTTCAAATCTGGCTGAATGACTACAACATTCCTTCCCGGAATTCGATCTTATTCATGTCATTGATGTAAAGAGTTAAAGAGGTGAGATTTTATATCAACTCGTTAGCTTGAAGATCATAATGCTTCGAGTAATATCGTATTCCATTTACAGTACAAATTCTACGATCTCACATTCATATTAATAAGTCAAGTGGTAATTCACTGTACAAATCTATGAATCAAATCAGT
The DNA here is from genome assembly GCA_019593645.1 of Akabosia matsudoensis. Taxonomy (NCBI): domain Eukaryota; kingdom Metazoa; phylum Arthropoda; class Collembola; order Entomobryomorpha; family Paronellidae; genus Akabosia; species Akabosia matsudoensis. Next base: position 10,818 of record VICI01000208.1, read on the forward strand.
AGAACGTGAGCTGATTTTATATACAATGCAAAAATTTCAATTAGCCAGAAGCGGAAGTTCGTTTTTACGTGACGTTAATTGAAATATTTGGACACATACATATTGTAATCTTGACCTTTTTCACTTCATTGAGTAATTCATTTGACATTTATGTAGCGGATAAAATGTAAATTTAGCTGCCTCTAACATACTTTTTTTAAATTTCTGAACATGCTACAAATCTGGGGGTGACATTTTAACAAATCTTTATGCTCTGTTCAGTGTAGATCATACAGCAATTTCAAAATCATTGAAATCTTAAGCACGTAAAAGAAAGGTACAAAAAAGGTACAATATTTACTATGTGTTTCTCTCAACGGTCAATGTATATGTTTAGCGTTTTCCTAATCAATGCCCTTTTGCAGCCGCTCAAAGGTGCCACCGAAGATGCACACTATAAAACTGTCAACGTTGTTAAGATTTCACCTATAACTGCAAACATTTCTTCGTGTTAACTGATAAACATAAAACATCAAACTTGTAAACATTTTGCAGTTGTTTTTTTTCAAATTGATAAAGATTGTTGAAATCCCGTAAGGGGAAAGTCCCTAATGCAGAAAGCGTTACGCTGAAACCATTTTGTTCAAAATTGAATGAAAAGTAAGGCGCATGCTGAGAGTGTACAACTGCTAAAACGTGAGAAATGTTGTCTATCGAGTTATTTCCAAATGCTGATCTTTTCGTGAAATAATCTGTAACAACTTTTTCTTTCACTTACGAACAATACCAATAAATTAGTACGTGACAATCTCAACTACTTACATGAAAAATCTATTTTATGCGTGTGGTGATTTTATCATCCTAAAAACTAAGTTATTGTTTGGATTCCTTTCTTTTTGCTCGTGTGAGGCAAGAGAGAAACACGAGCCTCCTCCTCCTCAAAACTCTCAAAAATTCGACGATTTATTCTTATTCCGTTCTCTGACACAAGGATGACGATAATTTTACATAAAAGCTTGCGATTTTATATTCTATAAAGCTATTTCTTGGCTATACTTATAATTACCGGAAACTATTAAATGTCAAAAGGCTTTCAGGGTTGAAAGGTGTCACAATTTTGTTCAAGAAACTGTCCAAAGCCAAAATGAAATGAGCGCATAAATATAAAACTCATTATAATGATTACCCTTAGGCCGTCATATCCCAGTGCGTATGAGTGAGATGCTCCTCACAAATACGTTTTTTAATTTCATACCGGCGAAAATTTGAGAGAAACTCGTAAAACATTAGTTTCAAGGCGTGTCCTGCAGAGTAAGCAAATTCATTGCCATTCCTTAAAAACTGCAGGTTCTTGGGACTCAGGACAATTGTGAAAAGTAGTAGTGCTTCATCACTCTAAAAGAATGTCTCAATGGGATATGTGATGACGCACTTAAATTGGCTACTAATTATGGTTCTTGAACGATAACAACTGCCTAGTTGAAGGGTACAGGTGATGATGATTGAGCCGTATAGTTTTTGTAAGTGAAAAATGTTTACTAACAATTTCGTGGCCAAAATAACATTTTCAGGTTCAAAGTGATCTGACTCCTCCTAACACTCGTAGTTTTTGATGTAACCATTAATAACTTTCTTCTCTTTTGAGGGTAGCGTAGAGCATGCCTTTTACGTACAAACTAAGTTTGACTTCATGAACTGTATGGACAGACTGCTGACTGATTTACAGTTTTTGCAAGTGATGTCCATTTCGAAGTTATTAGTTTGAATTTTAATCAACTGCTTTTTTAATGTTATCGTTTCCCATTAATCAGGCACCAATACAGGGGAAACTTTTTTTGGCACATGTGCCCAGTAAATGAGAGAAGAGGTGATTTCACTGTGTAGTATATATATAGTATGTCCGATTAGATACATATATATGTAGGTATAAGTTTAGTATTTGACTACACCTGCCGAAATTTTCCCTTTCTGGGTAATGACGAGACAAATGGAGCAATAATTTTTTTGCACTTCGTGTGCAATCAAAAAAGGCTCTCAGCGAAAAGCCATTCGAGGAATGCAAATGTGAAGAATGAATCTGTGAAATAAATATCGATTGGCTTTGATTTGGTGATTAGTGGAAATCCCATTGTTCTTAAGTAAAACTTTCATCGACACTTTTGACAGAAGAGACAAAAATATTGCTTGTCTGAAACTGACATTGACTAAGGGGATAATGATATCATGAGCGTAATTAAAGTAGGAAGAAATGTTATATGAATAAGCGCTTGAATCATATGATCACATCAAATTTTATTAATTGCATCCAAGTGAAGTTTCTTTTGTTCAGCCTAAACGTGATAAGGTCTTGTTTTTTTCTGGCCAAGGTCTTCGATTGACACACATTTCATTTCAAGTTATTTAAAAAATCTGAGTGAAACATGAAATGGTAACAATGGACAGGTGGTCATTCCCCCACGGTTTTTTCCTTATCAAAATGAAGTCAATATGTAACTGCTATTAGTTCTTGATTCTGATAGATACCCAATGGTCGATACCAACACCCACTACCCCCTCGAGTTGCAAAGATTTTCTTTTATGCGTAATAAGTTTCATAAATAAATATTTAAAAGCTGGTAAGACCATGCTCACACACTGAAATACAGAAGGTAAACCTATGCAATGTGTCTCTTATTTACACACATTCCGAAGTGATCTTAGAAAAATAAAATAAAACCAGTTTTGATGATGGATCCGTTAGATTTTTCTCGTTTTTTCGGATTGCATGACGCTTTTCGAAAATAAAACTTTCAGTCATTGTAGTAGTGGCAAAAAGAAGAAAAAGAACATCATGTGAAAGGTTTATCAGAATCACGTAATGTTTTTATCTTTATTGTATTATTTTAAATTGTATATTGTGGACCGCAGCCCACATCCCTTTTAAATGAAAGATAGGGATGAATAGACATGCTCAACATTGAGTCGCGCGGAACTTGCTACAAACAATTGTTTTTCACGTTACATGAGGTTAGCGATAAGATACAGGCATGTCGCATTCTATTACTTTTTTACATATGTGTGGTTCGCAAACAAAATGGCTGTTTTGTAGGGCCTAGTAAATTTGAAACGGAAGGTACACAAAGATGAAATATATGAAATACTACCCTATATACTCTTTTTTCTTTGAAAGTACAGAATATTATGTCTTTTAGGTTTGGCCATTCAAGCTGTGGAATTAATAGTAGAATTATGTAAAATAATTCATACCATGAAAAAACGTATTAGTCAGTTTAGAAAACGGATTGACACTTATTAGTATGACTATCATTTAGCCAGGCTTACACAAAAAGAAAGCTACAGATTTTTCCGAACTGTTTGGCATTTACCAAAATGTGAAATGCTGTTCCTCTGTTAACATCGCCAATGAGCTTATCATGTCGATATATATTTTTGTAATTACCTTTCTCATTGATATGATTAAATGGTCAAGTTGATGTCATTTGACTTGAACTTCACTGACGGTATCTGGTTTGAATCTGTGACACGGCAATAAATACTACTGAATTCTTAAGAGAATGAACTTGCAATTGAAAACCAATTAGGTACTTAGGCTATTTTTAAAATTTAAGCTGAATAATATAATGTCGTCCTCCTTTAATCAATAATCAGCTCGTGGCCACGTTTTTGAGGAGAGTGCAGGTTGCAGTTTTCGATCACTATCAATAAAAATGATGGTACCAAATTGCTTGTAAGTAATGTATTACAGAAGTTAGAGTGTGCGAGTTTGTTGTAGGGTGACTGATGGAAATCACATACGTTACGCACTACATCAGGTTGACAAGTGACTTGATGGCCTACCTTCGTAAATAGGTACCTGACTTAGATTTAAGTTTAGGCATGTGCTTTCTCTCATTTCTTGGCAGATCATCAGACGCAGTTATGCAGTTTAATAATCCTCACCCACATATTTCCACGGTTTATTACAACTATAAAACTTTAATGATTAATGTATGCAAATGATGGATGACCATCTTTTTAGCTCCATCACGATCATTTCATACATGCTTTTTTGCTTTGCTTTCTTCTTAACTCTTTCTCAGATAAGTAAATTATGCTAATAGAAATTATTTCGCCTATTCGAACAGATTTTGTGAGGAGATGTCAGGTCGCTTTTTTTCTTATTTGAAGGCCCGTTTTTGTTTTACGACTGTAGGAATTTTTTTTTGGAAAAGATTTATCATTGTTTAAAACAAGCTCTATGTCATTTTTAGCTGAATTCCATTTTTTCCCCTCCTTTTTAGTCACCAAACGACTTTTACAATACTTGCTCTTGGCGTACTTAATTGAGCTCGTCTTCAATGCAATAAAAATGCATTCTCGAATTGAAGGAAATTTGGTGACGGACGGATCAAGATGCACAATCGTGCAGTATTATTTCCTCTTGTATTTACCTGTTTATTTATTTAAATTTTCACTTTCAGAATTTGTAGTGCATCCAATCATAGATTTGTTACTACTTTTGACATGACTAATACTTACACTTTTCATCAAATCAGACACACTTTCGGCAATAAGTGAGCAAAAAATGCAATTTTTTCTAATGGAATGCTTACTAAATTTAAAATGAAGTTTATTTTAAAAGTGTACCCACATGCCATTGTTTTCATACCCGTTGAGCAACGCGATATATGTAGTAGTGTGTCCACATATTTTATGATTCATGAAGCAATGATAAGTGACACCGTATTAGCTTTAGGGTAAAATATACATACCTTTCCATTACCTAGGTTTATCATTTACCTATTTTTGTAAATTTGTAAATGGCGTCTGTAAAAATATGTGTTCAATCGAATGCAAAGATTTGCAACTCTAACAGTTGACTACTTTCCTTTTCAATCAGCTCAACGTATACATTTAGCGAGAATTACTTTTGACGTGATTTCAAGTGCTTCCTAAAAGTGAATGTAAGTGTAAGTGTTTTCCTTATTTGTGGTATGACCAAAGACTAATGGTGGGAAATGGGTGAAAGTTAAAAGTTATGATATTACTGCGTGTATGCTGCTCACTGTGCAAAGCAATCAGTATTTTGCACGAGCTTTGGCTGTACAACAAAAACATGAATGGTAACATATAGAGTCGATTAAAATTACTACAACCATTTAGGTTACAGCCGTTACTCTGGGCTGTTAGTCAAGGAACTTTTTAGGTAATTGATTAAAAGCACTTTAGAAATACATTGTACGAAGTTATTTCCCTACCTAATCCTGTTTGCACCAAGCTGCATTGTTAAAAGTGGTGAATTCTGCAATGATGAGGATGAGAATGAAGTGCGTACAAGACGTGATCAAAAGTTAACCATTAAAAATTACTGCACAATAGTTTCAGACGGCACTAAATTATTTACTTGTATCATATATGGGCCCTTTACACGTTAAAGTAATATTGTGTGAATGCACCGTGAACTTTTGCTTGTCGTCGTGTTTCCGCTCTTGTCATTACATATTTTCTGGCTAGAAAATAGCGGAAACGCAAGAACACAAAAAAATGCCGCGGTTGTTTTGTCAAGTGATTGAACTGCGTTAAAAAAGCTGTACGCTATTAACAAAAAAAACTTTTTGAAAAGAAGATTTGAATATTAGCAACAGTACCTCTAAGACCCTTTCTTAAATTTTAATCTCTTGCTTAAGTGGGCATTTTGATGACTCGTAAACGATCCGTGATAATCTGATGAGTGTTATGATAACATAGCCACATCATCCTTTCACCATGATATATCGTACAGATCTGCATAAAAGTTATCATCAAGTCACGTGAAAACTTACGATTTTGTCTTAAAGTAAACATAAGAAATTGTTTATGCGTGTCTTGTAAAATATATGTGTATGATAAGTCACGTAAGTATAATAGGTCACGTTCGCACTGAAGGATATTAAATGACAAGTGTGATGATAATAATACCATTTGGGTCTGGTATGAAGGTGTGATATATTTCGTACCATTTGATATGTGTGACGTTTAACGTGTGTCACGACAAACGTTGCATTCGCGGCTCATTTTCATTTTGCATAGGTCTAACTTAAAAGAAGGAGTTGAGGAAAGTCGCGGATGAATAATTAAAAAAATGAAGAGTGTAATATGCTGATGGACAACCGACCAAAAAGCATTCGTTTTTGTCTATTTTATCAGCATAAAGCTCGCTCACACTTTCAAAACATTTAAGCAAGTATCTGAAAAGGATAAAATTGAGTAATTCAAAATGGAATGAAAAGAGGAATCCCCACCCTCCACCAAAACGATGACATGGACATTTGCAGGCCCTAAAGAAAGGAATAAGTACTCCTACAAGAGTCACGAGTAAATTTTTCACACTTTCTTCATCTTTCACATCTTCACTCATTAAGAGCCAAGAGCTATTCTAGTGCGACAGTCTAACTGCTTTTTCCAATGCGTTGGAAAGACTACATAAAACGTATGAATCCCGGAGAAAAAGACCTTTATTTTCCTTCTTTGCAGCTACCAAAATTATATTTATATAAGTTTTAAGCTAGCTTGAACCCCCAAAAAAAATCCCAAAAACTTAAAATATGTATTAAACCAAAACACGGAAGCTATCGGTCATTGTAATAAACGTGTACTAAAAAAAGTGTAAGCCTTGAGTTTTTGGTTTTTAGATTATTGAAAGGCTCCCCTTACACAAAATTTATTCGGAAACCGAATTCATCAAGGGTTAGGGCATACTAAATTACGATAACCATTTACGTTTTTACAGGGAAATTGGTTCATTGTGTTGCGAAGAAAATTGAAAACAAAAAAAGATAACTGCGGTCTACCTGACATGAATGGGGAAAAAGAGCCACACATACTTTGTGTTTGATAGTAAGAGAAATGTACCTAAATATCAAGTTCAACCAAAATGAGTAAACTTGTTGCATGACTCAAAGTTTAGCCCATATATTTGTCCTCGATTTTCCCCTGATCATGATGTATTTTAAAAGAGATTATATGAAAAAATACAAAAATGCCAAATTTCTCATTGTTTATCCGAAATGTTATAGTACACGTTTTTTCATAGCCTTTTCCTTTCAGAAATCAGTAAACTTTCGATGCTCATTTTGTTAGTTACACCCGCGTCCTCTAAATTTCTTGCACACCATTAGGTCTAGGTTGTACATTGTATATACATCCCATTTTAATTTCTTCGATTTAATTTGGCTGTTGCCGTCATTTGAAACACAAACATGGTGATGGGACGATGACACAGTTCTCATCTTTCACGAAAGTAGAAATCACTCGTTAGAAAAGTAAAAAAAAAATACGCAGCTTATATGTTCTCGATTTAGCTCAATCAAGCATTCGATGTGCTAATGAAACTAATTAGGACAAGTTATGTTGATATAAATACCTTAAATAGATTCTTCATGACTCTCCTCCCCAACCCTATGCCCAATTTGTTCCTCATACTCGTTCTGAATGTCCGGGTCAATGCGCCCGGTTGATAGTTTACACTCAACGAAATACACTTGCGTTATTCTGTTTCCATAAATTTACAAAATCACTGTAAACACTTATTCCAACAGAGAGTCAATGTACTCACTACTTTTTTTCGATTTCACTTGTTCCAGATTTCTGACATTGTAAGAATCATAAATATGTAGCCGAAATTGCGAAAAAGCGGTCAATGAATAAACACGCTTCGTATCGACTCTTTTCACCGAATCACCAGACTATACATCGAAAAGTGTAAGCAGGCTAACGTGACCCCGAACCCAAGACAAGAAGTAATTTGGACTTCTCGTATGTAGTGTTTTTGCACTACGTCTTCAAGTACCTGGTGGCCAATAGCCAACTTATTCTGTTACTATTATGATGAAAGCCGTCGACAAAGTTATAAGATTCACCAAAAAGGGATTTAACTCCCGTTACACCATTTCACCCTGATAGGAATTCAGTCAGACATTATTATGCAATACATGTGAATACTTCACAGCCATTCTTTCACACAGGAAAAACTTTTAAATTTTAGATACAACATGGCCTTTCTACTAGTAACCGAGTGCAAATCCTTTTCATAAAGTTGAAAAACTGGCTGTAGAACAAAGTAGTAAGCAACGGAACAGGAGAAGCACTGTCGAATTCAATATTTCGTTGACTTAATTTTTCACCATACCGCCACCGCCGTCTTCGTCAACGTCCTCGCCATTTAAATGAAAAATTCAAGCTTGAGCTGTACGAAATTACGAGGGTGTTTTTACCTACTAGTACACTTATGTTTTGTGGCAGTGCCACACTACAAGGGTGAAAAAAAGTCAACAGACCAGTTTTCACGATGAATCTAAGATCAGTTATGATGATGCATGCAGCAGTGTTCCTGGTTTTTCCTGCTTTTTCGTTAACCAGCGATCCACCACAATTCTTATTCAGGTGAATTTCATACTGAAACAACAAGCCACTGCTGAAAAATTATTAAGAATGGTTTGGCGATCAAAACGAATGAAGGCCTTGATTATAAGCGTCTCCTATAGGTCCTCATCATGCTTTTTGATAAAATATCACAAAAAACTGCACATCTTTCTCTGTACTCGTAGTCGTATAAGGTGTCCCTACAGGCATTTGTTTCTCCTTTTTTTATAATATACTGAATAGGTTATCATTCCACACCACCAACACAGTGATATCATATACTAACTACACATTTTAAGGGTATGTAAGTAAAAGTAGATGAAGGCATCTCGCAAAAAACGCCAGTGACAGTTCTTCCCATTCAAGTTTTTGTAAAGTAGTTGCTAAAAAATGACGTCGTGAAGACCTAAGGAGCTACAGGATCTTTGATACTTACAAACTAATTTAGCAGTAGCATCAGAATAGTCCACATAAAGAACATTGTATTTTGACCTGATAACCATTAGTTTAATTCAACTATATAGAAAACAAAGGGTGCTATAATCTAGTTACTAGTCATCTCATCATAGAAATCATTGCAACTTGCAAACATGAACTGACCAGAAGGACGGGTGGGAATTAGCCAGCATCAACAGGAGAAAAATCTTAGTATGTTCATGTGATAACATGAGCAAAGACAACCATCAAATTGCTATCGTCATTATTGCTGTGTTCATAATATGTGTGTTGGTAGAATCATGACCCACCGACCTACCATTTTTAGGCGTAGCTGGGATGCTCACCCATTCAAAAACATGCATGCTTGCACATAGTTTTAGCCGCTAGTTTATGTTTTCTACCCATAACAAATTCTTGCAAATACAAAACAACTACACTGCGGTTTTGATTGTAAACTTAAGAGAAACTAACGCAAAAAAAGGAAATTTCAGTTATGTACCATTTTTTGCTGGGACGAAAAAAAGGGTGTTTCTTTCTGTATCATCAAGTAGATGGCCCTTATCATTATGCTTCATGTATGAAGGGGTAGACGATCGGCAAGATTTGTTTCAAATGTATCATGTCAAATGAAGACAGACATTTCATCCACATCACGTTTCAGATAACTTTTCGTTTTTCGAGTACCTGCACGCATAGCGTCTTCAATTTCCTCATATGCATAATATAAATTTGTATCACTATAAATTTAAAAAAAATATATATTCAAATTCAACATACATTTTTTCTCTTTAATGTGCTTTCTTTTCAGTTTTTCGACGTAGTTGAATTGTTATCCTGTACAACGCCAATGATGGAAAAGAGATAGTCATTATGCACTTTTAAACTTTTAAATATGGCTCAGATTATAATTCACGCAGCGTACTCTGTTTTTGTAGTACATCGATAGCTACCTAATGAACTTGAACTTATCAGATGAACACCTTAGTTCTGTACAAGTCAAGTAACGCTGAATCAAAAATACATCGTATCCTAGCCAGAAGCAAAACGGTACTCGTTCGACCAATTTGTTGTGTATGCTGCTGCGGCATACAGAAAGTTAATTTTATGACAAATATATATATATACATACATATATTCAATATTTATATCACTTTTGAAAAGCAAATGAGCGCTCGATAAAGAATTTTAATAACTTTATAACTAACTGATATGATAAAGAGTAAAAGGGTGAGGAAAAATTCTACGCACAACGCACGTATGACACACGTAGCTTATTACATGAATGCGTCAGATCGCAAGTCTGATCCGGTAAATAGATACTATATAGACAGATGAATGAGCTAAATAACAATCCTTTCGAAATCTTTTAATCATAAGAGTGTACGTTCGGGTTGTTTTTATGAGTGCGTCAGTGTTGTTTTGAAGGATCGATTTCGAGCTAACAAATCCTCTAGTAAACAAAACTTTCTATATTTCGCAAAGAAAACAAAACTTTTTTGCTAAAATCAAAACGTTTTCCGCATTGATGAATGTCAATATTTATGGGATTTCTATGCACATGCATTATGTATGATGTTGAAAGAAAAGATTGACACATTATATTTCCTTGAATTCAGAGTTGGGCCATGGATTTTAAGAAAAATGAACATTCACCTGACAGGTTTAGATTTCTGTGACTGATGAAAGCAAACATCCCTACTTTAGCAAAACCGTTTCACGAGTGCGACATCTTTCATTGAATCCAATAACATATACATATAGTTCCATTTCATTCGAATGGCGGAATCCGGTAGATAGCTCAAGCTCATGTTTGTGCTTTCGACGAAATCCTTATTAGGGTCTTAAAACGTAACGAAGCCTTTACTTTGGTAGGCGCAGACCTTCTAAAGACTAAATTATAGAATGTCTTAAAATTACAATGCCCTCCTGACTTACAACTTTGGAAACAAGAAGACCTTGTGTGACTCCCCATATCAAGCATGCACTGCTTGATGGACATACTAAAGAAGTGGTGCGGAAATTACGACATCGGGTTCGTCCATGAAAGAATGCCCACGAGAGTACCCACTAACTTGCTTAAAAAATATGTTTACATTTTTTATACATTTGGAAACCTTTATCCTTATTCTAATGGGTAGGCTTTTCATAGCAAAGGTGTAAAATTATCAAAAAGACAAGTCTACGGTGAAAATATCTTTTCTATACAATGTTCACTTCGAAATGAATTGCGAAATAACTTCCTGGTAGATCTGGTTAAATGATTTATTCTTTTTAACCTTCATAAACGTGCATCGCTCCTATATGTGTTTTTTTATTACTTTTTTGTCCCTGCTTGGACATAAAAATGTTTAAATTTCGACCTTGTCGAAGCTTGTCCATGAAACTACCGTTTTAGCGGAATTTTCTTTGCATCTCTATCTGGAAACGTCGATTGTAAGCCACAGAAAACGGAGAAACAAAATCTACTATGCTGTAACGCAAGTTATAAATCATTGGTTCCAAGTACCGATAATTTGAACAAAGGCCGTACTTACAAACAGGGATTTCTATATCCAGCATCTTTCACCGTGGACAATAGCATAAATCTACAAGACTGAAAAGCAGTTTTATTGATTTCCGTGTTTCTTGTTTCAACGATGTAACATGATAGTATACTTAAGTTAATGATTGTGGTAAAAGAAATTATGTATAAACTTTTCATGACTATGTGATCTTGAACGAGTAAGTTTATGAAAAAAGTCAGTTTTTGCTTAAATGCCGACTTTTTCTGCGCGATGGAGAATACGCTACAAAAATATTACTACGTTCACCACGTTGTCATATCGTGCTTTCACTGCCACGTTTTTTACTCTCTCCCGTCGGAAACTTTCCGTAACCTGACGATCGGTGTTGCAAAGGTTAGACCATTAAGACACTACGTAGTGCACAATACGTAGGCTACTACAATCTACGTTTCAAGGAAACGTATAGCTATTTGGCATATGTTGATGCAATATACTGTAGAAAGAATGCAGGTATGAAACTATAAACTTGTCGTAGAGAAAACTGAAAGTGATATAAGGTAATTCGGCATAGATTTCTACGTTATAACGGCTTATAGACCTCGTGACCTGGTTAGACTTACAGCGAATGTTTTTATCCATTTTACGCTTTCGTTAATATTTCCAATAGATCCAACTCTTGTCTAAACGTCTAGCTGCCAGTTTCGTTTGCCAAAATTATATACAACAAGGAAAGCCTTGTGTTGACTTTGGATTGCCAGTTATAATTGAGTGAATTGTCTAAATAAAGCTAATTAATTCACACGTCAGGCCATATCCTCTATCTCTTTACTGTAAAAATTAATCCTGTACCTGTGGAGGGCATTTACATCGAAGTAGCTTGGACCCCTGGCAAAGCATTTAAGAAGTGAGAAAAGTCCAAGTGTTGTATCTTTTTAGAAATTCGACATAAGGTGCTTATATGTCATCCATTTTGAATTCGACTAATTGCTGCAGATACCAAGAAAAAGGGTAAGTAAACATTGTTCAAAACCTATTTATCTTTAAGGGAAAGTTTAGGGATCATAAATCACTCGCTGACCTATCCTACTTGCACACCTGCCGTCAAAAATCTAAACCTTTCGCTATTTTCAAGGAACTTACCGCCGACAAACTAGTAAATTTAGATCAATCGATGCATGATCAATATGTCTGTACCTTTCTTTTAAAAAAATCAAGAGGATCTCCTAACTAGTAGCCAAAATTACAAATGAACTACTTCGTGCGACTTGGTGGGAATACATATTACATCAGAATTTGGTTTGGTTACATAAGAATAAATCATAGTAGTTTTTTTCGTGTCACTTTCTGTGTAAATTATCCATGAATTGATAGATTATCGTATCATTCAAAATGAGGGACACAAGCCAAAAGCTTGCATTGTCGGATAGCATTAACAAAAATTCGGAGAAAGCATGTGAAGCATGACATTGCAAATAGAGACAGTGTGCAGTGTTCTAAAAATCTCAACGGAAACTAACTAGGTTTCTCATAGACTACCATCCATGGTTTAAGGGATTTTCTTGAAGCCTTATTGGTGTTATTCTGATGTTTTTTGGTTGTTTCCCGCAAACATAAAGTTTGTTGTGACTCGAAACACTACATACTACAGTGTAATTTAAAGATGTTTACCAGTTTACCAGAAATATATTGCATCAAACACATAATTTATTTGGAACAACATGGTTTGAGGCAGCTTGTTAGAACGTCCTTGGACTGAATCACCTTTTCCTTGCGTTTCGAAATTCGACTTGCTTTTCCTCTTAAGATGACACCAGCGGGAGAAAAACGTTTGTCATATTAGCTCATTTTTACGTAGGCATCTGTTTCCACGCTTAATTTAAAGCGATTCGAAGTAGGACTTGTAGAGGGTATTTAGTATGCACGTTTCCAAGTTTTGAAAAAGTGAAATCGCATTGGATGGTGAAAGATTTCACTGATACTGATCACTACTTACGTGTGAAGTAAAATGTTTGCCGTCCATGAAGACAGCCGTTTGGCATGGCCAAACGAATGACTACATTGAAGGCTGAGCTTGTTGGTGTTTCCAAATAACCTTTTAAATATATTACAATTACATGTGGCATTTTCCTTATTCGCAATTTCTCTTATGGTTTGATCGTATATCGGCGAGTATTTATGCCGTTTTCAAATGTATCATAAACACATGTTGCGTATCACACACACTCGCAACTGAAATTTCGGTACATTTGTCAGGACTAATTTTATGACTTTATATGAGTTTTTGCTAGTTATATCTGTATTAGTATGATCACAGCCACATCGTTGCGAAATCTGTTATTTCGTCAACAACTATACCTATATTGCTCGATTATGATTTGCGTTCGAAAACGAAATCAGGACGGGGCCAAAGAAACGATCCATCATCTTCTAGTATGTTACAGAAGTACCTTTCGTATGCACTTGAATTTAATTGGACTACGATTCCACGAAGTGGGCATATATTATATTACTGCGTAATTCATTTTATGAAATACGCCGAAATACTTGAGTTATTGTAGATTAATTGCATGTGTTCATTCAAAGTCAATCGTCTTCCGTTATTTTGGCCGTTCTGCTGCTGTCAAGTTTTACGGAGGACGTACAGTTCAGGGATTTTAATGTTTCAGCTATCTAGCGCATTTTAACCATAAATAGGTACATGAACCATTGAGGATGTCTTTATGGGTTTTATGCTTTCAAGCATTTGGGTATATGGAAATTTCAAATAATATATCGAATAGTCTCGAAAGTCATTTCAAAATTGCAACATTTCCAGATTGACGAACAAAAGCATACTACTAGTGATAGCAGTAAGAAATAAAATACATCTTGAATTGTCTCATCATTATATTTTAATCTCATTGGTGGATCGTTTGAAAATAATAGCTTTAGTTCATGTTTTTGGTTTCAAGTTTCGGATGACATGACAAGCATTGACTTCATCTGCAACAACATAAAAAGATAAGGCTAAGCTGCTGGAAAGACAATCTTTATTATGGCTTCCTCATTTTTCCATAGGTAATTATTTCTTGTGTCAGTTCGACAATCGAATGGTCGTAAAGTCAAGACGACTTGGCAACATGAAACAGCGCTTGCTTGATTTCTTGTTTGAGATGTAGATGACCTCGTGTGTCGGATCTGAGTCGGCCGTGCTTGGTCAAATCACTTGCCGAAAACGTGCCGCATAGAGGAATATGCTTTCCCGAAATGTTTGAAACAGAAAGTTGAAGGTCATTTGTTTTATATATTACTTGTCCAGACAAAAGTATTTGCGTCATTACTTCTAATGTGGTACTCAAAATTAGCAACTCCATCTTATGTAAGCATTATTTCAACAGTCATAAAACCTGTTCTAAGGTCAACGGTCAGTCCATTGTGGCAAAAAAAACAGGCAACCCTAGCAAGTCCAGTGTTATCTTATCTGTGGGAGGTGTGACTCGGTATGCATGCAAAAATTTACCAAGAAACTTTCTGCTATCATCATTTCAGACCATGTGCCTTACTATACATGTATTACTTTGTAACTTGCGATACGAGAGCAATATTGAACACAGATGTTCCGAGTTCCTGAGAATTTGTCGAGGTTTATTCCGCAAAAGAAAATATGTCGACTGACAGCTCACGTGAAGTCTTCGAATATCGTCCATACAAAATGCTTATCAAGCTAAGTTGAAGAAATAGTGGGCTTTGATGTGCCATAATTAGTCATTTTGAGGCTTCACCTTCTTACCTGTTTCTTATCAAGAATCTTGCTTTCGGCAAGCAGTCACGATAAGTCTTCCACATTGTCAACGAAGGCCAGAGACTATGAAGTAGCACATGTTGACTTTTCGCTACGGAGACATAATTCAATTCCGTATTCCCTGAACACTTATTTGTGCACTGTAGTCATCCGTGTTTCAGTTTATTCCAAGTTGCTCTAACATTATTTCCGAACAATAATCAACATGTTAACATAGGTTTACGAATGCTAAAACTATATAACACGGTCAAACGCTCCCGATGTCTTTTTGACTTACCTCGTCCTGGTAATCATGTCGAGTTGAACTATTTGGTCCTTGGCATCCGTTCAAGATCACTGTCGATATTTGCTGTTCGTTAGAGTGTGGTATGCATGCACCTCGTGTGTGTTACTTAGACAAACTTAGTTTATCTTTGAGCTTAATGAGGTATTTTAGTAGGCACCAAAATTGCTTTCAGTTTGGATATCGTGTCACATTTTCACCAAAAGTTTGCTGCAATTCGAATGTAGATATCGCATTTAAAAATCGTTATCCCTTCTATAATGATTATCATGCTGGTTTTATCAATGGAACGATTGTCAGAAGTCACGGGGAGCATGATCACTGATCACAAGACAATTAGCAAAGCATTCTCTAGAATTACATAAATTTCTTGGAAGCTGCTTTGCCAGCCTCATGCATGGAGCTTCTCTTAGCGCATTCACTATTTACCTAATTTTGCCCTTTTACTGCAATTGCAACTCCTCTTTCAGACCTGAAATTTTGTAAAATTTGACAAAGAAGATGATTACTGCCTTATTACTGCAGTTTAATACCACTTACTAACCATATATATGTAAGATAGCTGAACTAGCTTGGAAAAAGCTGAATGATTGATGACTTCAAAAAGACATTTTAAAATTCATCGGGGCAACCTATGTATACCTCAAGCTTTTTTCCTATCTTGTTTTCCAAATTCATTAATAAAATTCAGTGAATAGAACGCCAGATTATCTTTGAGGCTCTCCATCCGGTTCGATCACCCTACTTTGACCGATTGAGAAATTCATCGGTTTAATAAAGATTATCTCGAGGTCTCCAAAATAGTAAATGTCGGCAGTAGATGAAAGACGTTTTTGTGAAAGAAATTTTGGTCTCAAATGCCTTTGACCCTTTTTGGCTCTCACGTGGACAGAATAGAATGATGATATTCAAAATAAAATGTTGTCAAATCAAATTGACCTTTGTACTCTCATTTTACAAGTTTACAGTATGCAAAACAGTACTTTAAATTCCTCACTAGTTCCAGTTGGAATAAGAATGAGCATGGTAAGCTAAACGGTTGTTGCTTGAAGAGCACATTTTCCATTTCATCATCGATACATGTCAACTTCTCATCCACAACCTGTTTTTTTTACATTGAAACCCAACTAGGTATCATAAAAAATATTGGAGTAGGTAGGTATATAAAGTGCATGCGTCAGAGTAATTGTTGAGATATTTTTAGAATGGAAAATAAAAGAAGTTTATTTTAACATAAATATGAGTGGAAATAATAACGCTAAATCATACACAGAAAACATAAAATGTTCTTGTTCTTATTCTTAACTGAGACTCGGTATAATATATTACCTATTCGCACTTTTCTATTCTATTCGAGATACCTTCTTCTGATAAGTATGTAGTTCGAAATACATAACAAAACCGTTTCCACTACAAATCTTACACATTGAAGCGATTGAGCCGGTAATACGTAAAATTGGCTATTTTTAGAATACGTGCATACGTATATGTATGTATCTTTTCCTAATATAAATTCTGACATAATATATAAGGTGCCAGTCTGATATTCAATGCGAACAATCAGTCTGAACAAGTGTCAAGTTTATATTGCACGTTTAGTGCAGAACGTAGCGAGATACTGTGCGATGCAAAAGAAATATGATAACACTTCATTCAACATTTCCTTCTAACATAAAAGAAACTGGTTCTCAAGAAGTTCACATACTTCGAGCGTTTTGGGACACGAGACGTCTGGAGAATGCCATTATTTTAAAATGTTAAAGATCGTTTAACAATTTTATTCAACTGAGTTGGGTGATAGAGAGAAAGAAGATGCCTTTGGCGGATAGATTTCATTGATCGATGTGTGTCTTGATTAAAACTCTAGAGAATTTGATATTTTAATGTAAAAGGCACCTGCTTGTTTTGTCGGTAATGTAATGTCTTGGACAGTTAAATTCAGCCTAGTAAGAGGTTATTTAATTGACATGGATGTGCATCAGACGTACAAAACAACGTCAAATTCCTATATTATAGTTAATCTTAGCATCGCCATTAGAATAATAAACGTCTCCAAAAAGAACTCGATCTCGACAAGCAAGGTTTTTCCCGATCATCCAGAGCATGACTGTATTAGTATATCTAGAATCGATTATAAATTACCATTATCATCTCTGGTGGCCTTCCCCCGACAACGTTATGGCTATGGAAGCAATGCAATCTAACTACAATCAAGGACTACGATTTTAGGGTCCCTGCTTGTATATTTTTCCCATCATAGTCCTTGCAACTTTTGTTCATACCTCATATGCTTTTCAATTTAACTCTACCTTTTTCTGATGTCACTTACTGGTAGAATATGAGTCATGGTTTTGGCCTGATCTCATATTTAATTCAACTGTATTAAACAACGGAAGACTGTACAGGGTTTGACGCGTTTGAATTTACAATGAAAATCTTTTGTATGTAAGTACGAGTTGCAAAGTATCTAATGTAGGTATGTGCTCATGACTTGAATTGCATATTTTATAGAAATTGAGAATATCTATATCTGTTACACGCGGAACACGAATTGCAGTGCATATGGTATCATATATTAAAAACTGACGGGCATAGTACAGTCGTTGCGGCAATGAACGTAGCATTTCAGCATCAACCGCGTATTATTATTATTTTTTTTTTTTTTGATTTGCTTTATGCATGTACATACATTTCCCAATCCCAATCCATTTACGCTGAATATACCTACATCCGCTTGTCTTGAGAGTCCCAAGACATTTGCGACCTATGCTTAGTAAGTCTTGTCTTCTTGACGAAACACAAACTTTAAGCGATCGCCAAACTTATCAGTTGGACACGTTACGACAGGATGTATTTCGGGCCAGACGCTTCACTGAGTTTTGCTAAATGTTCGAACATATTGGAAACCCAACTTACGTATTAGCTTTCACTTGTTTCCTATCCACCAATTCCAATGGAAACCACGCATAAAATATACCATTCAGTATATAAACCGCTTGCATGCACATTGTCTTCTAATTATCCCAGGAAAATTGGAAAGTTTGTCCGTTCATCCATCGACAGACATGGCTGTGACTATTTATTGGTGACATTATGTTTTCTTTTAAATGGTCCAGAATTAAAGTCGAATACCCGCTCTTTCCGTTGTGGATTTACTAGTAACATTACAAGCATGTTAGTTAACATTTATCAAATTGTTGACTCATTCTATTTCTTACTATTTTGCTACTTTGATTTATCTGTTACGAGAAATATTTTCTAGTACATTCTATGTGCACAAGCAGCATGCACGGAAAGCAATCGTTTCAAACAATTCGTTTTAAACTACACAGAAAGATGCCACGAGTTTTGGCTGAGTCAGTATGTATCCGATGCAGTTTATATTTCATACTAAAGGAGAACAATGTCACTTAGGCATTGAATATTCAAGCCATAGTACTATCAACCAAACCAAGTATAAAGAAGTATCACAAAATCCTACGAAAGCCAAATTAAAACAGCTCAGTAATGCCGATAATGCCGATATGTATTATTACTATTATTATAGGCTTTTTCTGTGAACCAGCACTTAAGCAATAGCAAAATACGTGGCTCAGCGAACCAAAGGCAGCGTCTTTCAGTATGTTCTGAACTGACTACTATTGCCTATTTTTCTCCTATTTTCTCCGTCAATCTTTGGCTAGTCTACTCACAGCGCTATACCCCCATTCCTAGCTAGTATAATATATCAGATTGATTTCCACTTTCCTACGCTCATTCACTAAAACGTGCTCGGCCAGTTACGTTACTTTTGCCCAGGCTCTAGTTTCTCCGCGATAGATAAAGCTATAACAGAAATACGGCGTGTTTACACTAGACTAGTTAACATACTCCAAGTTGTGTTAATTCTTCGCAAGCTACTTTTCTATCTACAATACCAAAAAAATACTTGAACGTTCTGTCGTTTTTTATAATCGATTTGGTTCGAGTGTCCAGATTAAAAAAAGGTCACAGTTACCTGTCCGTGGTGCTTTCCTAAATTAGGAAAGCTGAACTTGTAACATACACAAACACCAAAACCTGAGTAGCGTATAGCAGATAAAAAGTAATAAGTCTCCGTGCTTCCTTGTTTGTCTATTTTTCCTATCTCTGGGAAAAAGTTTGCATTGTTAGATATATATATGTGTTCAGTACGATCCAGTGTTTTCCTGAGGAGGTGAGTAAACTCATTTATACGTTTTTTACAAATTTTTCCTCCTGTTATCAATGTCACTAATTATTTTATCGTTTGTTTTGGGACTGTCAAAAAGTTAGTGTATTCGCATCATAAATTGAGGTGACAGCTTAGAAGGAACATTTATCAGTAAAAATCAAGGTTTCCCGATGATTTTCGCTCAACGATCATTATTCATGAAAAATATTCCTGAATCAAAATAGAAAATCCAAGTTGATTATGCATCAATTTGCAAATAAATTGGATTTTAGCTAAAGTTCAACAAATAGCGTGAGTTTTAAAATTCAGTTGAGTTAAGACAGCATCGAAATTTAAATGAGTGGAAGCTATACGTAGGAGCTCTTTTTCAGGATAAACGCCCCCACGTACACTGAGATACATACGCAAAAGTAACCCTTATCGGAATGTAAACAATTTTTCACTTGAACTACGAGTAGTCCTTATTCATTCATCCTTAGTCCAAGTTGTATGCCTCAGATGGGACCATTTTATTTCATATTTTGAAATTTGACATGAAATAGGATTTTTCTTCGTTATGTGATTACAGGTCTACTACATATTAATGCTCATGATGCATAGGATTAAGTAGTCCGTGTATCTGCAATAATGTCCGCATCCCTTTTAGCTCCCACTACAATTGCTCTTGTGGGGACAATCTTTTGAACTCTGCGGCATTGTTCTTAACGCTCAAATTCACTGCAGTACTTGCCAATTATAGACGATTTGCATACAACTCCAAATGCAAGATCAAGAAGTTTATCAAAAGTGCATTATGTGTGGGTTTGAGTTACAATACGACCATTGTGGCATAGGTATAATGCTTTCGGGGCATTGACTAGAGAGAGACTAAAGTATCACGAAGTGCACCTGTATTACCTTCGCCATTTTTATGAAAACAATCTAACAGTGTGATGATATCATTGGTTTCTTGCAACTTCTTTCAATGTTGGGAACCAGTGTCTGATGCGTGCCTAGACAAAATATTTTATGGCGTACTTGTAAATTTCCTTTGAGTTCTGGCAAACTTCCAGCTAGTTTTCGTTTTCGTATGAAATTATTCTGTCTAGCTGCCTGCTATTTTCAATGTGACAATTTTGAATATACATAGAAAATCGCATCATATTGTGATTTTGAAGAAAGAACTCATACACATTGTTCGCTGTATGTCTCGTCTCAGCTGAAAAGCTCCCGCAAAAAAAGAGTTTATGCAAGCCGTGCAGGTTTATTCACAAGTTGCTTGTACACAACACATTTCAAACCGCTTTCGAGTTTTAATCAGAGATCACTTCGGAAAATTCCAAACATTGTCTAAGAAATATTCGGAGGACAAACTTCAGAGACCTGTACACATTCAAACTTGCCATATTATGTCTTCCTGAGCATGTGTGAATCGAAGATATCTTCGTTATTGCCATTCTCACGCTCAGTTTCGAAAATATATTGTCGTTAAACGGAGAACGGCATGGAGAGCACCACGCTAAAGTTGATGCTTTCATTAAAATGAGTATTTCCTACAGTTGTGGATCCCTCCAAAGATGGTGCTTGCGTGGTCGTGCCCACGGTGTCAGCCACAGGCCACAGATAACATATTATTCATCAGAATATTTTCTGCCTGAGTGTGCAAAATTATCGTGAACTCACACTAGGTATGTAATATGTACAGGTCCAAAGTCCGAATGGGGGAAATCTGACAGTAGCTACATACATATGGACAAATACATTGCGATTGCCAAGTTTAGTACTAACAAATTTAAAGTAAAACTAGAACAATAGAGGTTCAATAAGTTATTCTAATCATTTTTATAATATTAGAATTTGCACATACAATTTTATTTTATTTTTAACAGATATATTTATCATCAGAAGACAATTTTCTTCCATAGATTATAAGGAAAATGTACTGAAATTTCTAATAAAAGCACGCAAACTATGCTGGCTATTGCATTGTATACCATATTGCATCTTAGGAGTAAACAAATATAAGTTGATGTCTTGTTAACCTTGAATTCACTTGCAAGAAATCAAACTATAGTACCATATGTCCCTTAAAAATACACATCACATCACACATATCCATTTTTTTTGCATAAATATCCGAAGTTTACGTGAATAGCTATGCTTTTGGCTGAGATCTTCGAGGAAAGTTTCTTGCATTTTTCCCCGTCTGCATTCCTCCATTGTTTTGTCTCCATTCTGTTAGCTGAGTTGAAATCCTGAGATGAGTTTGCTTTCCTGATAGTTGATCTATAAAGCTATATAGGATTGCTGAATTGAAGAACTACTTAATGCAATTTAGAGGTTAATTCCTACAATCACTTCCTCAAGTAAATAGGCAATATTCTGCAGTGATAGAATAGTGTAATAACGATTGGTTGAATCACACGGCAATTATCACTCACCTAGAAAAACTCACAACTGAAAGAATACAATGCCAAAATAAATCCTTAACTCCAACGGTGCGGGTTTAATTACATACTGTTGGTATGATTTGTCACATACAGGGCACAGATCAATTAGCTTCATTAGATCTAGCATGAACTATGAACGAAACAATATCTATGCAAAACTTTTCAGCGAATATTATGTATGCGCGTAAAGTCGCATCGCAATATAAACTTTCACATTTCATTCCCCTTTGAAGTTCAAGCAAATAGTTCCAAATTACATACGCGATACTCATTAACCATTATTCTCATATAACATATTAGATCGATAGGACTTATCCTCACGACTATTTATGGATTAAACTATTAATTTAAGTAACCTTCCAAATGTCACAATGAAATTTGCTATTCAGGCTTTCGCGTAGACTGACTATTTTTTCGCTTTCTATCCTAGAGGAAGGTCATCGCGTAAAAGTTTATTCCATAAAACCTTCTATTTCCATATATTAGTTCTATACTGGTCCTAAATCTCTAATCATTTTGATAATCCACCTTTCCTTTCGTTGTTTTCTATCATCAGAAGGCATGAACAATCGCAACAGTATATAATTTTCACGGTCCCTAAAAAAGTACTGGCTCAGAATATATCCATTAAAATGAAACTAGATCAGTCTAGCCTTCATAATTTCATGCTCTGTTTCTAAAAGATGGAATGATAGCACCACCGACACTGATTCATACACCTCCAAGTAAACAAAACGTTTATTTTTGTTCGTATACTTTTTTTTTAGATGGAGGAGCCCACTAGAATTTCCAAGATCACTTTGTCATTATTGCTACTCCGTGTGAAACCCTTCACTCAAAGCAATAGTAACTACTATTACTTCATTACCTGCAACGGTAAATCGCCAACTAGTCCTGCCACCCCTTTCGTTGCATTTGTTACAACAGCTGTAATTGCTTTCGATCATCAAGCCAAGAGCACCTCCTCCTCTGTGACACCTCCCATCCATGAAAAGGATCATGCAGTAGACTCCACTTACCGTAGCCTCCCCCAAGGAAATCGCCAAGAAAGTCACCTCCAGCTACAACAACAAGACTTGTCCTGTCAAGAAAGTCTTTGCAGCAGCCTTTGCGCAAGAGTACCTTTGTCAGAAACCTCTGCATTTAACAAAGACTACGTCTGTACCTTGATTCTTCTCGTGCTAGTCCTCCGACAAGTAACGCAGACAAGTTACTTCCAGCAATCACTTCGGAACTACTCCAGTGAAGACCTTAACTTTAGCTGTAGCTGTACATAAGTTTTGAACACAAACTCTCAGAGAAAGTGTTGACTCTTCTTTTCGTATTTATTTGCTAACCAGAAGTTCAAGTGTGAGATAAATTTGACATTTTTGGTAGGCGCTTTTTTTTGTTGTCGTTGCTAATTTTAATTGGAGAGAACTCGAGTTACAAGTCTGACAGAGAAGGTTTTAACGCATGGACGTTTGTATATGTCACAATTCAATTTGTTAAGAAAAAATACAAATCGTTTTGTTTTTGTGAGCAGAACAGGTATTTGTCAAGTATACTGATTGTAGACTATTTGATTGTTAATTAGTTGTCCTTGAAAATTTATCTTGAACTTTGGAACAGGGGTACTTTGAGACTAAAACTGCGTTCGCATTTATCAATTCCGAATAAAAATAGGTTGTTGTGAGAGTGCGAATTGAAAAAAAAATACAAGAGTTTATACAATAGACAGACATCAAGTGCTGCTCTAGACGATTGTTAAGCAGAATACACCTTATCCTATTCCGGGAAAAAAAGGTAAGCAATTTGATTTGGTTTTTTATGTTATATTACATCCTACATTGAAGATGGTCGCAAGCACAAAAATACAAATAGTCGGAAAGCACTTGACATATGATATACGAGGGATTTTCCTCGTTCGCTATTTTGGATGGTAATAATTTATTTTAATGACGTTTCCAATTGTTTATTGGACATTAGATAAAAAAAGAGTTCATTATAATCGCCTCATGAAGTTTACTGCTATGTTTTGGACTACCTGAGGGAGATTTTTATATACTCATATCGCACGCTGTAATTAGTATAGACGATTAGATGAGAGATGAAGGGTGGAACTATCGGCAGGGGTTATAAAATGCACACAAACGACTTGCATAACAATAAACAAACTTGTGTTTGAAGATTAGCTTCCAGTAATTTACTGCCGCAAATTTTATTGCAGAGTATCAATTGCAATGACGTAAGTAACTTGACAAAACCTTTTTTTGTTGGATGATCATTGACATTGATCATGGTACAAAAATTGTTCTCCTCTTGCAATTTACTAACTATACGAGGAATATATTATACTAGTTGGGAATGCATAGCTATTTGCAATCCAATTCGTTTTCTGCAAGCATTATGCATCAATACCACTGTAACAAGTCGCCAGTTGTTTCATGTTCGCCAACAAATTGGCTAATTTCTACTTGGTAGAAGAGGCGAGTGTCACCTAATTCATGAGTTGTTGAACTTCGAGGATGGAGGAACAGTTTAGTTGTTGGTAGTTGTCAGTTACAGGTCTGGAGATGTCCTCTATATAAAATATACGACGTGCGCCGAAGTTATACATGATAGCATGGAATTTTGAAAGGTTATGGACATTGTTACTCGAGTATTAGGTAGGTTTAGGTTTTGTATTAACGAAATGATTTCACGATGCAAAATCGCAATCAATACTGGATTAATCTTCCTCAATGGCAAATTTGTTTAGGCGGAAACTGAAAGAACATCATGTTTCTCGGGTGTGTGACTACTTTTGAATAGGCCTATCTCTAGAGTATCATTTTTATTGTTTTGTCTCTCTTATTGACTTAACAAATCAAGGCAAGCTTTTTATTTATTTACCTGTCGTTGTTCATACAATTCTTCCGAAAGAAAAGGAGACGAGATGTCAGTAAAATTCGAAAATCATTATGTGGTAATAGAACTAGCTATATAGCATGAACCAAGTTTGTAAACCAAAAGTTGGATATTCATCTGTTGTAAGGAATATGTATGTCTGCTTTTGCCTGAGTATGGTATGAAGCTTCATAACGCGGTCATCGAGAGCTGTCATAAGCTCATAAGACACTTCGTCATACATGGCTGTAATGTAAAAGGTGGTTAAAATAAAATAATTATCTGGTTCAATTCGTAGACTTGTTGTTTTCACCATAAAGATAGAGAGTTTATGAAACATATACGCATACTTTTCATTAAGCGTTCTTAAGAGCTGGAGACAAGTTGCAACAAGTAGGGATCATTAATTATGAATGTTGAATGTATTAACTTTATCTCTATTACACTATTGGTGTGAAACATTTAGATATTATTAATGCGATCAGCGCTTCAGACAAGCAATTGTGTCTTAAACAGATAAGTATAAATTCAAACCAATATTTCTCAATCAGTGTTCGAGTTCAAGATCATTTCACTAAAATATCAACTAAATAGTACTAAATCTTTACCGCTGGAAGTGGATTGTATTTAGATTCTTCTGGAGCTCAATTAATATATTGACGTCACCGAAAAGTATATCCGCAACGTAATTTTCATATTAATTAGGAGATTTAGAACAGGGAATGCTTAAGTTTGCCACCGCGGAGATAGCTGTGTAACATGCCTGATTTTTCTAAATTGTAAACATAAGCATAGTATTTGTTTGCCTAGTCTTTTCCATTCACTATTCATTATTATGTATATCACAAATCTACGGAACAACGTTTTATATATGTTTACATTACGTACTATGTTATCCCCTGTAAATAAAATGCCCAACGGTGTCAACAGCATCTGCACCAATAAACCATTTTAATATATAAGTACATATTACATGTAATCAAAACACTCATTTCTTTACTGAGAAATCTGCTCATGAGCTTTTATCATTCCATAAGAGACACAATTTTCCTCCAGATTTTATTAAAGTGAGATAAAAACTTGTCTTTATGGTCAGTTTGTTGCACTGACGCCAAAAGAGCAGTGATCACATCAAAAGGCTCACACCTTCCTTCATAGTAATCTTCCTGTACTCCATTTAAGATAGGAACTCGGATGAGAACCATTCCGAATGAGGAAAATAGTTACTGTCACCTGACCATTTAGCGTTTTTATTACCTGATTACGTTTTAGCTTAATTCCAATATTTGCATTGATATGCACAAAGAGCACGTGTGTGCTACGAGTTAGTCATTAGCCCAGTGAAAGTGTTTACTGCTAACACTAATACTCTATCATCTATCACCAATTTCAGTACTGAAAGGCAGGTGCAATTACCTACAACCAACTAAACTGGTATTTAGCCAATTACCTCTATTCCAATCTCACACTTTTTGTTATTTTCCGTTGTTTACACACTGTCAGAAACGTGTGTGTAGTATTTATGAACTCGTTTATAACTCAATGACGAAGTTGATAATCATTCCATAAAAAGACGTATGCAGCGCATGTACTACTCGCTTGACTCTGTTCCTGACGATAAGCTCTTCTGTTGGTTTTGAAATACAATAGGTTTACAGAGTCTTTTTCCTGCTTTTTTATGTTATTCACAATCCCGAATTGCTTGGGACTAGTAAATGAGCCTTCCTTCATTGAGAATCTCAAACCTGCTCCCGCATTTGTCGGGAGATACATATAGCAATAATTTTGTTGTCAAATTGCATTCAAATTTTTGTCGTTTACTATCACTATCTATTTACTTGAGAGTTTACAGTGGATTTTTTGATTATTTTCCTAAATCCTAGTAATTGACACGAGCCTTTTGTCTCCATAAAAGCTAAGCATTGCATCATGTTTTGAAACGGGAAAAACAAAAACCTAAATACACTCCTCAAGCAGGAATTCGCAAGATTGTGGGGTTGTTTGTAAAGTTTGAATTTTTTCATGTGTATATATAGCATCCACAACTTCATCGTTCGGGCGAAACTACGACGCAAGTGTTTCTAGTGAGAGGACTAAATGTGTTTGTGTATCTCTTGGTGAAAGTATTGCTAACTTTAACAGGAAGTTAACTTCATTTGAGTTTGCGAAATATTTCACAAGGCTTAATGAAAAGAAGTTGTGTAATTTTATGTGAAGTTGAGAGTCTGCAAGTTGTCATAAGCATAATTGCTTGACTAGTACCGTGCTAAGGTCAACTATAGATTTATATTTATACCCTGTTTACAACATTGGAACGTGAAAACTGCTTGTCACCATTTATACTTCAGTCAATATTTTTTCTGTTTATTTGATTGTGCCTTGAAACTATATTCAATTGATAAAAGCTCTAGGCTAAAATTTTCCACCGTTATAAACTCTGCCAAGATTGTTTTTATAGCGAATGAGTAAAAATAAATAACAAACGTGGTTGACATTTAGTGGATGACACAAGTTCAATCAGGCGCCGTGCAGAAAGTGAAAATTCCTTGAATACGTAGGAGACAAAACATTCTTGTTTAAAAAACATGGAAGCGCTAGCAAGTACCCTTTCGCCAGTTGCTCAAGTTGTCAGTTCAGTTGCGGATCTGAGCGCATTTCACGCTGAGAACTTGTGGGTTCTAATCTTGGGCTTTGTAATAGCTTTCTTTTTATCCTTTGGAATTGGCGCAAACGATGTAGCCAATACATTTGGAACGTCAGTAGGAGCAAAAGTAATATCTCTCAAAAATGCGTGCATTATTGCGACCATCTTCGAGATGCTAGGCGCAGCCCTCGTAGGTAAACACAAAATGATTTATATGTTTTACATGAATTTTTCTCTCGCTTTGCAAATTCCAGGACAAAAAAAACTTTTCCGCTTTCTATATTTGCTACATCAACATTTGAACAGAGATAGTCGAGCAGGTACACACAGGTACTTGAAAATCCTTTCATCATGTCGGACGTGGATTTTGCGATCGTGTCCCCGTGGGTGCTTGCCCTTGGATTTGTTGTATCATTCGTCCTAGCTTTCGGGATAGGAGCGAACGATGTGGCCAACTCATTTGGAACATCGGTTGGATCACGTGTACTCACACTTCGGACGGCGTGTCTTCTTGCAACGGTGTTTGAGATTAGCGGCTCTGTACTTCTAGGTATCATTCATATAGAATTTGTGTAATAGTGGATGGGAAACCAAAATGATCTGGATATTTGCCACTACAGACACAAATGAAAGCCTATGACCATTTTAATCGGCGCTCATTAGAAAGTATTATAGATTTACAAAATGTCAACCTATACACTCCGTGCATGATTGATAAGACCATTTATATTCCTCCTGGAATCTTAAAATTCATTCTATTTCATATTGCTGAATGAGGTTATATGAGCCGTCTAATTATAGATCTTGCACAACTGTAAACTAGCCTTTTGAAGTTACTTACCAACCTCACTAATCTGATTATAAATTTTCCTGCCTCTTTTCATATCAGACTGTCCTTTGACCAGATCAGGTTTTCAATACGCTGACGTAGGAAGTAAGGCTAAAATCTATGGCAAAAGATAAACAATACCTAGACTGCATCTAATGAATTTAGGATTTGATTTTGATAAACTGAAACAGTCTAACTTCCATTTTGAAAATCTTAGTTCATTAGAGGTTCAATATGCTCCGTCCGTGCAATTTAAAACAGAATCACCCCCCATGTTAGAGTTTAGCTAAGACTATAGATAAGCAACTACATCTACTTGTATTTAAAAGTTGGCAGCAATTGAGCAAATATGTCCATAACACACTCAAAAAAACTAATCTTTTATGCAAGTTGACACAAAACGAAAGGTTTTTTGCGTTTTAGCGTTTAATACATATGCGAAACTTCCACATACTGATGTTTTCGGGATTTGTTCATGAAAGATTTTTATCGTCAGCAGTTTTGTATCTTGTAAGATATCTCTACGAAGCTGAGCTCTTCTAAAATGGTTGACGATTAGAGAGACCAATTCATTTAAGCAATCGTAGCGGGAAAACATGCAGGTCGGATGTTTAGTGTTAGGGATATGAATGGGATCTTTTATGACATTTCTCCTTGCACTACATATAAAACGTATGTTACAAAACTGTGTTGC
This sequence comes from Akabosia matsudoensis, assembly GCA_019593645.1. Classification (NCBI taxonomy): domain Eukaryota; kingdom Metazoa; phylum Arthropoda; class Collembola; order Entomobryomorpha; family Paronellidae; genus Akabosia; species Akabosia matsudoensis. The sequence goes on from VICI01000208.1 coordinate 39,838, forward strand.
TTATGAAAAAGAATAATTAGGTCGAAAAAATACCAGGAAAAGTAGAGCTGCTGCGAAATTGAAAAAAATGCTTTGATGCAAACGACAGTGTTGCTCTAAAAAGGTGAAGTAAACAAAGAAATATGTTTTTATGATGTAATCCGTAGGTTACAAGGTTTCCGATACTATCCGGAAAGGAATAATTGATGTGAACCAGTATAAAGATGATCCGTTGGAGTACATGCTAGGAAATTTGGCTGCACTTGGTAAGCTCATTGATGCACGAAAAATTCGAAAATAATACGGTTGGTCTAAGAAACAATGCTCATATAAGAGCATGTTCTAGCGTGCGATAAAGTCAAAATAATAATTGATTTGAAAACTTAATGTTAACTATCTAGGGGGTAGTGCAATATGGCTGATTGCAGCAACGTTTCTCAAAATGCCCATCTCCGGAACACACAGTATCGTTGGAGCTGTCCTTGGATTTTCTCTCGTCGCACGAGGGTTCAATGGAATAAACTGGTTAACTTTGGGAAAAATTGGTAAGTTTCAGATTACAGCCTGATGTAGTGCGTCATTTAAGTGTTCAGAAAGGGGCTCTCTATGAAGAAATAAAGGATTATAAATAAAACCTCACGTGTAGTATAGTCAAGACATTTTCTCTTTGAGAGCTAAACGAGCATGAGAAAAGATGAGAAAGCGTTTGTGTTGCATCGTCTTGCGAAAGACGATCATCAATCAATAAGAATAACTTTTAGTTTGCACACATTTATCCTTTTGAAAATTTAAGATATAATAATTAATATTATAGCAATGAACAAAAGTAGAAAATGAGTGAATACATTTTTTTCAAATTATAATTTTACCAATCAATTGCAGTTGGCTCTTGGTTTCTCAGCCCTCTCTTATCGGGTATCGTGTCTGGGTCGATATATATGCTGATTCAAAAGTTTATATTGAGCAGAAGCAATCCCATCGAGCCAGGTCTCCGCTCACTTCCTGTCTTCTATGGCATCACGTTGTTCATCAATGTGATCTCTATTTTGTTGGATGGCCCCGAAAGTAAGTTACTTCATACTTCGTACTTATGTATTTAGATGAAAAAAGAATCTCAAATCTTGCTCAATGCAACATTTTCCAAACGCGTTCTAAACATTTACAATGCACAAAATCTTTGTCTTTAAATCTACTGCCATTTAATATTTTCTTAGTGCTCAAGATTCAAATCGAAGGATTGCCAGGATGGAGTGAACAAGCATTCGGGTGTTTGATTGCTGTCACAATAGGTCTTCTGGTTGCAATGGGAGTACAACTAATTCTTGTGCCAAGATTGAAGAAAAAGCTACAAGGTATGTTAGCAAATAAAGGATGTAATGAACCACACACAAACAATTTTCGCGTCAGAACAAGAACTGACTATTTTAGCGAGCAGTGTAGATATGTTTTTAAGTAACATTATATTCCTATAATTGTAACAGCGGAATTGGGTGGAGACTATGCTGGAGCTCGCACAACTTCCTCAAACAAGAATGACCTAGTATTTGTAATCGGCAACAATGCTGTTGGTAGCAATGATTCCCAAGGTTCATCTCATGATGCGTCTCCTATTAACGTATCCTTGGATGATATGCACAAAATTAACGGAATCTCTGGAGACACTGGGAAAATGTCAGAGACGGACTCTCAACTCCCATCCTTGAAAGTCACAGACTCTGATGATGTGGACATCAACGTGAATCTTTCTAAGCATAATGGATACTACCACGGGATTGTCAATGAGAAAAATATAAGAAACTATATGAGCCCTGAAGAGAAGAAGAAACTGTTAGAGGTGATTCCAATGGACGGTTTGAGTCCAAACTCAAGTGCAGTTCCACTCATCAAAGGAACGAGTAGTGCATGCAGTGATGATAGCAATGACATGGAGGCTAAGAAGAAGAAGGAATTTTTGGACGAGGAGGAAAAGGATTTAGGTGATAAACCAGGTGTCGGGCGATTATTTTCGTTTTTGCAAATTCTGACTGCAGCTTTTGGTAGTTTTGCTCATGGAGGAAATGATGTCAGGTTTGTACGAAATTTTTCAAAATTAAACATTAAGTAACTCAAACTTTAAGTGGAAAAATGCTAAATTATTTGTTATTTTTTTAGCAATGCGATTGGTCCCCTGATTGCCCTGTACCTTGTGTACGACCAAGGCAGTATTGCACAAAAAGCACCGACCCCAATTTGGTTGTTAGTATATGGAGGTGTCGGTATTTCACTAGGATTATGGATTTGGGGTCGTCGTGTCATTAAGACAATGGGCGAAGATCTTACAAAAATTACACCATCCAGTGGGTTTACCATTGAAATTGGTGCAGCTATTACAGTCCTCGTAGCTAGTAAAATCGGACTTCCTATCAGTACCACTCACTGCAAAGTCGGATCTGTCGTTTCCGTAGGACAGATTAGAAGTAAAGGAGGTGTTGACTGGAAGTTGTTTAGGTAAGCTAATATTTATACCTAATTTAAGGAACCCAATTTGCAATTGTTATTCATTTTCTCATGAGAAAGTCATGAAAGTTTCTTAATATGCTATTACATGCTGTTATCTTTTCAGGAACATCATATTCGCATGGCTCGTCACCGTTCCAGTTTCCGGGGGTATTACAGCACTACTAATGTGGATAATGAAAATGATCGTGATGGGAGACAGTATCGACACAGGAACGTCGGAGCCAATGGCGCTCGTTGGAAACACCACAGACTTCAGCCTGTAAACCTGACATCTCACATATTTCAAAACTTCAAGGAGGGGCTACCACGCAATTATTATATTGTTTGTGGAATGTGGTCAAGTTGTAGATAAAAAATTGCATGCCTATTCTGCCTACTGCTGAATTGTCGCTATACTTCATCTTTTACTACAGAAAGGAAAACATGAAATTGTCTGACTATCTAACAGCGAGAAGAAGAGAGGGAATGAGAATTCAAAGTCTGATACTGAAAACAATTTTTTTTTTCATTTTTATGCTGATTTACAGAAGATGAAAATTCAAATATCACTTTCTTTTTTAAATGTGAGTACGCTTCTGACAAAATAGTTGATTCACGTTGTAATTTTTCTCTTGCATTTCATGTACGATGTTGACATTTTTAACTTTCTCTGGTAGTGGGATTAGTCTATGTCTATTGTTATATGAAACTATTTTAGATATATAATATTTGTTGTTTAAACCCTATCGTATCGTATCTATATATTAAACTTCAGAACAAACCACAACTGTGCGGCTGTTTAGCTCTTTTCGAAACATAATTTATCTCTAAAAATGAACACCACTCGGAACATGATCTAAACCAACGCACGCAAATTATTTAAGGATTGGTTGCTACTCTTTGGTATGCACATCTTCACGTTGTTTGCATTCGATGGAGCTTAATAACGACACAGCCGAAAGTTAATATAAAGATATATATGTTTGTAATTGTTGTATCATGCATAACTATCATTTATGATTTGATGTAATAATCTTTTTTATTCTTAAGCCTTTTATATACAGCTATAAAAATTTTCACACTAAGAACCATCTATATTTTATTAAGTGCTCGATCTGAGAGAGCAATTATGTATATGAATCGTAGATCACCAAATTTTGGTGCCCATTGATCAATGATAATATGTCTTCAGGGACAAAAGCAGTCACCTCTGAATTAGTCCTTCAAACATCGTAATCTCAATACTTGGAGTTGTGAACCAGTGTAAAAAGATAAACCACATTGTTTTTTGCTTGCGTTAAAAAAGATGTAACAATCCACGGAAAAACTGCTAAATAGTTTATTGTATTGCATTTAAAAATCAAACAAAATTGTTACAATTACTAGCAAGCTAAACTACAATGTGCAGAGTTACTACACATCATCCTTATGAAAAAAATGCATAGCTAATTACAATTGTAAAACTGTATACCTATTCCACTCATCACGTATACAGAAAAATATATTAAAGGCAACACCGGACTTGATTGCTCGAAGGACTATAATATTTGTAAACTACACATCTATGTTTATTTTCATATTTGCAGCATCAATTTGTTTGCATTATGGCCCGCTGCAAGATCATATAATTTATAATATAATATATACCAAAAACGGTTAAAACCGGGTCTAAAAATTGAGGTCAAGGAGGGTCAAGCAATAAGTCATTACTTGCAAGTAAACATTAACCGTCAGTGTAAATGTTGCATCCAATCCTTAGGTTCACTACTTAATGTTTCTTTTTTATTGCAAAGTATAACTTCATTTTTTAGAAATCTTTAGATAACGGACAAAAACGCGTTTACCCCTCTTTATTCGTCAATATGAATAGGTAGGTACAGGAAGAATCATTATTTCATCTAGTCCCTGAATTTTCTCTTCACGACTTCTGGAAGGGCACATGCATAGGCCATAACACAAGCAAGGATTCCTCCTACCCAAAAGACAAAACACATTCCCAAGTTGAGTCCAACACCCAAGTCGTCCTTATAGTATTTGTCGAGAACGTAGTGAGTTCCGTTAACGAATCTGCATCCCGGCTCAAAGCTGATTTTTGTGCATTCTGAGCCAACCTCGTTTCTAAACCCAGCAAGAAGGCCATTTTGGAATATTTCCGTGTGGATCAAAGCACTCGCATATCGCGGTTGAAGGACGTACGTCAAATAGTATTGCCAATCTGGTAGAGACCGAATTGCCCGCAGTGTATTTGACGATAGGGTTAGCGCCAAGGAAAATTGCGATATAAGAAGGGCTGCAGATATCAGCTTAGATTTAATTGTGAGAAGCGTAATGAGAGTTTGGGTTTGAGCAAACGAGTAGCATGTAAACAGGGCCAATGATATAAGAATGTACGACGGAGTTGGTTGAGTCGGCTGATATATTAGGTTTGTAGTCGATGGAGCTGTTAAAGATGGAGGCAATGTCCTATAGAAAATAGAAAAACCATGAACCAATATTAATACCATTCATTGTTGAGAGAGTTTAGGTGAAATCTTTAATGCTTGATGAATAGTAAATAGAATACAAAAACTTACTGATAAAACACACCACCTGCAATCAGGCACGTGGCAAAGTTGAAAGGAATGCATGCAAGCACGTGAGAAAAAATAAATAATGGCCCTGAGTAATGACCAGACCTGGATTCCTGGTAATAGAGTTTGCGAAATCTCGGAACTGAAAAACGGTACATGAAACATGAGCAAATTAAAATCTGATTGTAAATTGTCGGAGCTTTCATGCGAGATTTTAAGGGAAATAAATGTTTCACATTGCATTTGAAAACATTGAGTTACTACTAAACTGTGAAAGGAAAACTTACAATTTACGATTGTACACCAAATCCCTGTGAAGTAGCACAATGCGAGTGTGTTCAAAATCAGGCCATTTAAAGTGACGTAAACGTGTTGATATCTGTCCTTGATTCCAAAGTAGAATATCCACATGAGGAAGAAAAGAAAAGGGAGGAAAAACAGGTTGGTAAACACGTTGATAAGTCCTTGAATACTGAAGAGGAATGTGGAAGAATAGGCTCTCCTATGAAAAGAGAAAATGATATATGATGAAAGCCTATTGATTGTGAGTAAAATTGCAGGAAACGTGATCAATTAGCACGGAAAGATAGACTTGAGGTATTTCCTTTCATGTATTGATTTCAAAGGCGAAAGTTTGATGCTTTTTTGTGCTTACATGACACAAGCAGACATTTTTTGGAAAATGCCTGGCCTTCCGAGAGAATGCATTGGCGTCACAGAGCCCACCGGGGGAATAGGACTGCTTCCACTGGCGCCATTGCCATTTGCTTTTCGGAATGGGTTTCCCTCTAACTTGAATTTCTCAACAAGTAAGCCTATTTGATTACTAGATTCGAGGAATTTCTCGTGGGAACGTCGATCCACCGTTGACAAGCAGAGATAGTAAATCAAGGCATTCTCAATCTGAAAAATTGGCAAAAAGAGAAACTTGTTTGATAACAGCACTTAATCAATTATAATCACTGCATTAATGTGTGGTCTCTAGACTGTGAGGGAATGAACATTACCTCTGGGCAAGGAAATCCGATACCTCTGAAATAGTCGAGCATACTCCTTGTATTTCCGCTATAAACCACATCACCCAGACACAAGTACGTTACTCTATCCAAAAAAGGAAAAATATCGGACCGTGGCTTTTCCATGGTCAACACCACAATACGTCCGTATTTTTTGGCGTAATTTGATAGTATTGATATGATGAAGTAGGTGTTCAGTGGATCAAGATTCCAAGCAGGCTCATCAGCCAAAAGCAATACTAGAATTCAAAGTCAAAATCACACATGAGGTAAATGAAGGCCAATTCTGCACGGGCTTTTACGCAAACATTTTTTACCTGGATCTTTTATCAAGTGTATACCAATAGCTAGCCTCCTTTTCTCACTTGGAGTTAGCCTGTCAACTGTCACTCCAGCTACTTGTGTGAGAGCTATGTCTGCGAGAATTTGTCTCACTCGCATTTTTCGTAACGACGAAGGAACTTTTAAAGTGAGGTAGGCTTCGTATTCTAAAGTTTGGAAGACTGTCAGTTCATTCATAAGATAACGATCTGAAAGTCCTGTAACATAGCTTCCGCTTTCCTGGAGAAAAAACAAATATTTGTATAGTTATACCTTTTTTCTATAATTTATAATTGAAAATTTCTAGGTTAGATTCGAGATGAAACCTTACATGAAATAGTCTTCTGTTCATACTAACTCCATTCAAAAGGACGTAACCCTTCTTCAAACCCGTATTAGCACGACAGGCAATCACATCCAGGAGAGCTTTCTTTCCAGACCCCTTTGATCCAAGAATTGCCATAATATTCCCGCTGGCAACCTCAAATGACACATCTCTTAAGATCAAGCCACTTCTCGTCGTCCCTGTAATTTGCTTCACCCAAGTTTGTGGTTCAACCTAGAAAGAACATTTCAATTGCAATTTTTCAAAAATTACCATTTGACATCTCACTACTCTCTATTTTTTTAAAAGAAACTCACATGTCCAGTGTAATATAAATTGGACACTTCAAGTACATAATCACTGGAAAGATTGTACAAGCCTAGACCTGTCCCATTTGAAGCTGGACCAATGTGTCCTCCCGGTCCCATTCCAAGTCCCATTCCGTGATTCCCCAGAATGGAATTAGTCGTAATTGTACTCCCAGGTCCTGGGATATGGTGATGATGATGGTGAATCGTGGACATTTTCGCTATATGACGCACTCACAATAGTTTCCGATTCCAAAGTATAGTGTAGTCTCTTATGCTACGCTGTCATTCTTCACTAAATACCAGCATGCGGCATATACCATTTTTTGCATTTCAGCAAGGTCTCTGAAAGAGTCAAAACGAAATCACTGTACACGGCAATACACTAGTTTACAAAAAAGAATGTTAAATTCATCGCAGGTATTTCCTTTCAGTTTACTCCGTTATGTATACATTGACATGCTCCCTCCAAATTATTAAAACAATATATACGTATTCACCTTTTATTTCAAACGCTACTTTAAAAAACTGTATATAATTCAAAGTGTGTGTATTTATTTACAATGATATGAATCAAGTAACATGACAAAGAGCCAAAAACGATGATTTTTAGCACAGGACATGCCCTCAATAAAGTTAACAGTTAACTATACACGCACAACAAAAGTCCAATAAATTTGTGTCTGGCAGAGTCAACTACTGCAGTTTAATACTGATTGTTTTAAAATATTCATACAAAAAATTTGCATTTAGCACTCTTGAGATAATGCATTTAGCGCAAAGTGCTATTATTACGTTTTGTTTTTAAATTTAAACTCGCTGTTGAACCAGAGGAGCCAACGAGACAAGCCCTCTTTTTTCTATTGATACATGACAGCTATGAAGATGATAATGGCTAGTATAAAAATGATTACCGTACCAGGATGGGAGTCAACCAGATACAAAAATTAAAGAGAACCCTTTTAGGAGGTAATATTTTAAAATTCACCTATTGTCAGTGCCCATGCTCATTTTCATGCTATAGTCTGCAACATGCTGTGACGGGCTAGGTTTCGGTTTAAAACCTTTTTTTCGCAAGGCAGATGAAACAATACAGGTTCCTTTCCTTGATGTATAGCCTTTCTAGTGTTCTTTACGAAAATATGATGACAGTGTGTAATAATAATATATGGAAAGAATATCTGGTTGTCTGCTCACTAACGTTCCTCTTCGAAATCAAGAATCTGCTGATAATCTTCAGCAGCAGGAATTTGTTATTACTTTTTTTGCTTTCATATGAAAAAGACCACAATCGCACAATGCAAATTGCTTACTAATAATCCCTGTAGGTATTTTAACATTCAGGTTGCTGCTAAAAGAAGGGAAAGACTGATATTCTATCTGTGGCACAGGTAGCTCAACAGGTAGATCGAGGTAGGGGCTCTGTATGAGCGTTCATGTTATCATAAAAAGTTCACACAGACTGGCTAAACGTGCATAATGAAACTTGTATCTCGTAGAAAATAGTGGCTTCGGCCACAGCGAAATAGCTGCCATGAAATCACTCACTCTCCTCGTTCTATTGTACAGGTAAGGTATAAATGCATCTTTACTTCCTTCTTACTTCTTGTAAACCTGCAAGTCTTGAACTTGACAAAAATGTTCCCATAATCAAACAATGATGATGGTGTGGAGAATGGGTTAGAATAACAAATAGTAGAGGGGTGCTTGTGGAGAAGGATATGAGAGTCTATTAACTAGAAGGCTATGCACACACATGCAACCGTTTAAAAACCACTGATTCATGAATAGTAAAACAAGAGGATTGGGCTTAGTTCAAAATTAGTTCCTACCTGGGTTCGCCTGTGTCACTTGACGTTTTTTTGTATGTTTATGCCAAAAAGAATGACTGGCCAGTAGTATGTATTGCTCACTAAAAATTCTCTCCAACCATTATTTCATTATTACTGTAAGATTTAGGAAAAAAAATAAGACCCATGTTCATGTACTGGTCAAATCTATGGGATATATCATGATAATTGTCTTGTAATTTAAGCGTGTCTCATCAGTGCCCTCATAACAATAAAGCGTTGCCATTTTCCTCGACAAAAAATGACCAAGCATGAGGGCAAAACGAGTGTTAATCAACGAAATGAAGTTTATCTCAGACATTCCTTTAAGACATAGTCATCGCGAAGCGAGGAGTCACTCAAGTTCAACCTAATATGAAACATGACAAGTTACCTTAATGTCAATAGTCAAAATTTAACAATGGCCATGCATTAGATTTCACGTCTCGCAAAATTTACGTCTGCATGCCTATAATCCTCTTATGTTGTATTCATTTCGCAAACCTTTTGAGATGTACCGTTCAACTGAACTCAAACCGTCTTTAAGTTGCCACTAACATCTTAAGCGTCTATGCAACTTTTTAGCACGAGGGACTGTATCGGTATAATGTGAATTTGAGCAATCTGTTCAATCAAAACTAATGAGCGCAATGTTTTGTTGTACACCAAGTACTCATAATAGATCACACGATTTGAAGTTTAAGGGACCGTCGTGTCAGGTAACACCTGTGCTACTGTTTTATTACTTATTTTTCTCAAAAAAAAGTTTAATAGTTTCATGGTAGGTAGATTCACGGAGTTTTAAGATTTTAAAACGCTTATTTATGTTGCAAATAGAAGTAATGATTGTCTAGTAACATCTTTTGAGCATGAAGAGAGAGAGAGTGTGTGTGTCTTTTAAGGGCATTTGTCACAATTAACAACGCGGAGTAGAAGAAGAAAAGCAAAGTTTATCTTTACTCAAAATCTTGTTCTAACGTCTATTATGTAACGATAAAGCCAAGTATCAAAAGAACGGATGTTATAACAGCAAAAAGCAATTCATTCGAGCTAAACCATTTTTTATTCAGCTTTGTAGCGTTTTTCGTCATAAAACTTTAGGCTTTTATCATTTTACAAAAGACAAATGGCTCAAATGGGAGATGCAACGAATGTGTGTATCAAAAGACGCTAATAAATAAAGAGGTATAACTGTTAGGAATGAAAACGAAACGCGACGTTTTATACCATTTTTTATAATTACACGATCCACATCAGGAAAGTTCCTCAAAAGAGAGACTTTGAAAGGATACTCAATCTATTTTTATGAATACTTGCGTTGCGTGTGAGAATTTTGGAGTCCCCCAAAAATTCACCAGCAGCAAAGAGCTGAATTATAATTAGACGAGGTCCTTGTCATTTCGACACAGTAAACAAGAAGGTATGTGGTATGGAACTGAAAACTTTATCAGTTGTAGAAGTCTATAGATTAAGTTGTTTTCCAAAATTTCAGGCCAAAATATTTGACCGTTTTCGAAATATTGGCCCGAATGTAAAAATCTTGTGTTGTGGCTGGTGGTCACATTTGTGCAGCTAGAAACTTCAAATTTGGTATTCTGGTGTATCTTTAGACGCTTAACATAGGGTCGTTTTGCGTTTTTTGAATTTCAAGTTTGTAGGCGCGAAAATCGATTTTTTC
>VICI01000209.1:0-50270 GCA_019593645.1 Akabosia matsudoensis
TTTATGTTTTCTGAAAGTGACTCTTACCATTGCACCTTCAAAGCGAAAGTGCGATATGGTTAGCACTTTAAAAGTGCGCTAATACTGTACTGAGTGAGCCCACATTGTAACATGTCTCTAACTGTAATGTACACAACACAATTTTGCAAACTTTCACTTTTACGTTCGATTCATAGATAATAATGAAATAGTATTTAGAACAATCTGTTACCTTTACAGGAACATAAACACAAATCCTTGGCACCTACAATGATCTTTAAATGGTTTGGGAACAGCTACTTACACGTTCGAGAGCTGGTTTCCGGTTGGATCAGCACCACTCACACTGTCAATAAATGAATCCTTTGTGTTCACCAATAAAGCATTAGTTGTAGTCTTGTTAGCACTGTAAAATCTGTCCTCTCCGCTCACTTCAGTCACTGTACTCGGCGGAGCACTGTTCAAACTAGCACTACTGCCTGTGTTACTACTACTGTTACTATTGACGTTTAAAGCAGTTTGGCGCACTTGATTACTGTTACTAGCACTGTTTGCGTACGTATTAGGGAGGGCTCCCCCGCCGCCACCCGAGTTGGAGTGACTGTTACTACCACCAGAAGTAGGCGGTGGTGGCGGTGGACAGTGGGAAGAGTTGGCGTGACCAGAAGGGTGCGATGACTGGCTCTGGGAACTACCTTTCTGCTGGCTGTTACCCGACGATGACCGAAAATTGGAGGAGTATCCTGAGGATTGCTGGTAGTTGTAGGAATCTGAAGATGAGTTGTTGGTAAGACTGTTGGATGTGCTGGATGAGTTGGAGTTAGTCCCTGGTGCAGTCGATGGTGGGTACGGTCGGTTGTGATGACTTTTCCCCGATGAGTCTGTCGAATTCTTTTGCTGGCTAGACGACGAGTACGAAGGAGGATAGTGCGAAGACTTATTGCTACTATTGTGATTTTCGGAGTGACCAGGGGCCAGAGATTGTGGAGGTTGGCGACTTGACACTGGAGTTCTTGGAAGGGATCCTTGATCTACCCCAATCAAGTTGAAACCTCGAGCGGAAGAGTTATCAAGAATTAAATGGCGGACTGTGTCAAAGTTTCCCAAAGTGTTTGCTATTTGGGCGGACGTCGAATCATCCACTGATGGTTTCACCTTTAATAATGTTAACAACACAATTTTACAAACTTTCACTCTTACGTTCGTTTCATAAATAAGAATGAAATAGTATTTGGAACAATCTGTTACCTTGACAGGAGCATGAAACAAATCCTGGGCACCTACAATGATCTCCTTCTCATCATTTGGAAGCATCTGCTGCCGTTCTTGCCTCTGCTTTTCCCTCAGTCTGTCTCTGTCTCGCTCTGGAATCATTTGCAACCACACAAAAGCCTTTTTTATTACATACTAATATCTTAAACAAAAAAAATTATTCCACTTTTCTCCTTTCCACAAAATATCAAAACTACACACGAAATATAAAAAAAGTACCCCAAAATAACAGTTACTACCACACGGGGAAAATTTATCGTAAAAACGTAGGGTGAAAGCAAATAAAGAGCTCGGGTTTTGAATACATACATCGACTTTCGCCACACACTCAAGAATTCTAGTTTTCAAATGCCACACAACAAGTCCTGTACAGTGATTGTCTTCGTTTTTGTTCTTTATTTATAATACAAATCATGCAAAACACACATTGACTACTCCCTATTTAATGGTCTACTTCACCAGAAACATCCTAATCGTCTTAGTCCAAATTATTTTTTGTCGATTTCAGTACGCCCTAACGATGCTAATAGAATTCGACACTTTATTAACACGGATCCCAGACGAGTGCTTTTTCTCAGTTCCGGTCCTTTATAGCATGTTAATTTGAAGCTGGAAAGTATTATTATTCATAGTTTCAGATCGTCATCCTTTATTTGATAGTTTTAGTAACGAAGAGAGGAAGAATAAATACAATATAGAGAAAAAGATAGCAGACGGATATATATTATATATGTATATACAAAATTATTTTATTTTTTTCGAAGGGGTCATGCAGAAAAAAATTAAACACGCGTGCAAAATATTTTTGTTTTGTTTTTTGGCAGAAACTAAGCAAGACCTTACCTTCCTGATCGAAAGCATTACTTGTGTTAAAATAATAAGATCCTATACGTGTCTCCATGATTTATTTCGGCAACAAGAGGAACAGTGTACTTGTTCTACAGGAGCTGTCAGAAAGTAAAAATTTTTTGTGATATTAAGGTCAGAGGAACATCACTAAAATAAACAAAATACAGAAAAGAAGAGTTCTTTAGAAAAATATACAGTTGAAAAAGAGAAAGATTGCTTTCATACAAGATATAATTCTTTCAAAAGAGATTTCTTTTTGTGAAAGGAAGTTAAATTTAAAAAATTAAAAGTACTGGAATCAACCGTGAAAATCCAGGTCCATTGTATAAAGTAGTTGTTTTCTACGAAGAATTGATTAGAATACTAGTCTATATAGTGAGAAGTCAGTGAGAGGAACTCATTCCTGTGTAGAAGAAAAAGAAAGAATAATAATAGTAATAACTGAAAATGGTTTTTTCTTCTTGTATCAACAATTCTCTTAGTTAAACTTTGTGGGTTTCATGCGCTTTCCGCAACAAGGTAATCTTAACAAACAAATCTAGACCGGCGACTATGTCGACATCGGTTTCGTCAGTTAACTATGATAACAGATTTAGTTCTTTCTTTCCACATATGTTAATACAGAACGTTAACAGTTAATCATTACAGGTTTTAAGTATCCACAGCTTAATCTATTAATAAGAACTAGTTAACGACCAGAAAACTATTTCCTTTTAGAATTTGTTGAGCAATCACTTTGAAAACAGTATCTGTCAAAAGTATGAACGAAAAAGGAAAACTGTGCACGAAGTCAAGGCTGGTTTTCTTCCTTAATATTTTTTTCATTAATGGGAATGGAATAGAAGAAGCTTAAAATAAATTTTTCATACAAAAGTTATAATCATGTACTAACATGAACACAATGAGATTCTGAGTAGTCATAAAAGCAATGACATTAAAAAACGTAGTTAATCGTAGCTACCTGTATCGCGTATTGAGATCAGTTAATGATAGTGAAGAAATTGACTACTTATTTAGATGCCAGCTATGTTGTATGCTAGTTAGCTTTAGTAAGTGCAGCTGCTATTTTATGCTAATTTAAAGTCATCTTTTTAAATATTCGTGTATAAATTAAAAGTACTGTTGGACAAGTAATCGACCTGTGGTGAAGCTATGATAGGTCAACAACGTAGGTTGTCTAAATGCTGAATTTACATATTTTTTCCCTGATTTTTTAAAACCAACTTCTAAATTCCCCACCAGACACTGGAGATAATATAAATACTATAATTTCAAAGAACTGAGTTTGTAAGTCACTCCGCGGTAGAGAGGAAACGTTCATTTCTTACAACGAAGCCTGACTGAAGCATCCGTGGATCAGAGGCCGCTTCTGGTTTTCTCCCAGAACATGAGTTGTACTGAGAGCAACATGCGCGCACGCTTTCTTCTTCTAAACGTAAGCTTGGGTTTATCTGGAGAATCGTCCACCGTTCTTTTACTGCTCAGCGGATGGAACTTTCACGGCGTAGACTATTAAAAAAATCTGATCCAACCAGAAGTATATTTATTTTTCGCGTAATTTTGCAAACTTATACTTTGTTGCAAAGGGCAGCACTTAATGACTCATAAACGAAGTTTTCAAAGTAAAAGTCACAATTTTTAAAATGGTTAGGACTGATAACTTATAGGCTGTTAAATTCTTAAGCTAGTAAACAGAGGTAAGGTTCACTGCTCATAGAACTGGTGAAAGTTATCTCTTGAGTGTGTGCTTTCTACATAAAAATATATATTTGAACTAAAATATAAAAAAAACCAAAATAACTAGGCAGATATGTACTAAAGAAACTTGTACATGAGGAGAAATTTAAAAAGTTACCTCTGGCAGACTGTTTATTTGGAATGCCATCATGACGAGATGAGCCTCGCAGCATATTTTACCAGTTGCTGGAACATTGATCCTCTATGCCTAGGCTCTATGAAAGAGTCACAGGCTCCTCTTCATTAGGACATCGGTGGACGAATAGGTTTTGTTGTACTCGGTGGTATTTTTCACACAAAGAATAGATTTTTCTGATAGGATTTTGACAGACGTTGACAGGAAATTTAATGGTTAAAATATTAAAAAAGTCTATTCTTCAAACCAAAACTATCGTTTATGTTTCCTTTCTCAAACAAACCAACTTTTTCCTTGAACTGATTTTTTTAAACGGTCAGAAAGAGAGAGAGAATAACGATTCTATAAATTTATGACAAGGTTATATTGAATAAAAATTGGTCGTACAGGTGTCTCCTGAGAAACAAAATAAATTTTTCATGAGGTTTCGAAATAGAATAAAGCTGAGATTTAAAGACCTGGTGGAGGAACTACCAATGAGCTCCCGTGGCCAAGTAACAGCGTCTCTTCGATACGACAGCGTCACACGGTTCCCTGTCCTCCAGGAAGCTGTAAATCTTCCTGGGTCCTTTTTCGATAACCTCTTGTGTTATAAGTTCACTGTATCGTCAAAATTCATATAAAAGTTATATTGATTCTTGCACAAAACTTGTATCACTGTTCCTCCTCCAAAAACAAACCCCGTTTGAGTATTTAAAACAGTTGTTCCAACTTCTTTGTCAAATCCGATTCGATTTTTTATGTGGAGCAAACAAAACTCATGGGCGGTGATTTAGTCGCACATTGGTATTGATTAAGGTTCCTTTAAAACTTTCCAGGACACGGTCGCAATTGTTCTGATGTGAACGTGTAAACTTGCGATTTTTTTTGCTTTCGTAACATATATATATTTCGTTTTAGCTCCAAACTATGCGTATGTACTTGCTGTTTCTCTCTTTCTCTCTCTCTCTCTTTCTATCACTTTTTTTAAAGATAATTATAATAAATAATTACGAATGTATATGTATTTTAATTGAAGAAAAAATAGAAAGATGTGAATGTGATGTTGATGATGATTATGAGGAGATGATGGTCTTTAGGTTTTAGGGAAGTTTAGATTGTTCGCTACTGCTGTTGCATTTTTACTTTTGACTGTGTAAAAGTATTCTGTGTTTTTGTGTGTGTGAATGTGTTTCTCCTTTCTGGTTCTTCTATATCTCACCAATCTACAACATACTTCATATTACTCTTTTTTTGCTACAAAAAAAGATATATTGTAAAAGTAGTAGTCGTAGTTTAGCACTACATCTCTCCGTCTTCTTCTCCTCGTCACTTCTTTTTACTTTTGGCAGATAATATTATGCCAATGCACTAGGAACGACGGATACCCCTCTACTAATAACATTTATCACGGGTATATCGTCTCTGGGTTTCTCTCTCCGAGACCATTTTTACATGCAACAGAAGCTGAGGCACAAAAAAAAAAAAAAACTTGTAGTATGAAAATCATGTTGGTTTCTACTCAGGCTCACGCTAAATACACACACATCCACATTCAAAAATAGAGACTAGTTAACTTATACATTTCCTGAGAGTCTTGTCTATGTCTTGAGTATGGATGGCAGCAGAAAAAAACAATAACATTATTGCAGTGCATTTTCTTATGTGTAGCTAGTAAGTAGCAAACGTGAGCGAAGAATCAGGCAGAGAATATAAAAAACTTGCAGTAAATAGTAGTGTTTGTAGTAAGCACATCCAATGTCAGGAACGGGAAAGAATAGAGCTCAAGTATGGCACCAATTTTTGGGTACAGGTATTACTCAGGTGTGCCGATCGTTGATTAAAGCTTGTCTGTATGTCTGCTTACTAGTTACGATAAGTCGCGAGTTAAGGAGCATTAAACTAAATACTGTCTCCAGCCAGCCCAATTTTAAGAGTATGCATACTGATAAGCCCTAAATTGATGATTAAAATTGGTCATATAGATGTAATACATGAATTCTACCGATCGCCATAGAAACCGCTACTCAGCATGATTCAGTTGTACAGTAAATGGGTGCATTGCAAGATTTTTTTCTGAGTATGTTTTTTGTTCTTCAAGAATGAACAGTAGAACCGCATCGTTGTCGACGGTGGACGTGACATAAAAATCCGTATAGAAAATATATCCAATCCATTTCATCTACATTCATAACACCTCTGTGAATACCTTCATTTGAAAATACGCTGAGCAGAAAGACTCAAACTCCTCTCTTGTTAGACTGACTTCATCTCGTCTACGTCTTTCTCAAAATACATCGCCAGGACTTTTGTTCCCAACTAAACGAGTACAGAGTATCCGCCATCCGCCAGTATGATACTGACATGCATGCCACTATATTTTCTATAAAATAAAATAAAAATGTTCTAATACATGGGGCACTCTTCACATCCTTACCCATCCACGCAAAATACTTCCAGCCCTCCTCATCTTTAATGTACTCCTATCAAGTTTCTCTGTGTATTTCATATGTTTCGTCTTCATCATCTCTCGCTGCGATACAAAAACGTGCGTATTTAAAAAGAGAAGGTATTTACCGCATACTATTTTTCATACTACATCCTGAGTACAACAACGAAGAGTGCACTTATATTTGTTGTTGTAAAAAAGGTAAGGTAGATCGCAACCGAACAGAATAAGATCATCAACACCATCATATGAAATATATCCTGATTCCTATGCTCTTCTTGATCACTCCTACTTGTTCTTTTTTTAAGACAGGGAGAAGGATTTTTTTTATGTTGGTTCGCCTCCTCTTCTTGTCTTTTGCTACTTTTATTTTTTCAAGTCCATTACATATGGAGCTTATCTACTTCGTTTCCCTCTCAGCTACTCTCTAGCTGCAACGGTTTCTAAAAACGACGAGTGCATAGCTTAAATGTATATTACAGATCATCCTTTTATTTTACGAAATGGTCATACGATGACTTTTTGTGTTTGCACAAGGGAAGGAAAGAATGACAATAAAAATATAGGCATCAACATCCTATTTGAATAGGTAATGGCTACCTTGAGAAAACCATATGCTAAAGTTGCATATAACTGACAACAGTTGAGGAGATTAAAATTGTAACCCTTTTACCCTTTTATTTGCATAACACAAAACAAGTTCACACGAAGACGGTAGCTGTCAAGTGCTCTATTTAGTGTTAAAACCATTTAGTCAACTGTCACAACCAGCTTTGTTCCATCAACAAGACATCGTTCAGAGTAAACATACATGGACATAATTATCATTGCTCAAAAATAAAATTGATTGCCTTTTGATGATGTCTATGAAATCATCCTTAAATCCTTAGTCTGTCTGCAAAACCGATTCAGCTGTGAGCGACACACTAAGCCGTACCATGCCCAAAAATCCATGGTGTACATTTTGACGTGGTTTGCGCGTTGATTTGCATTTCCTCATTTAGACATTAAGCTCCACTCCAATTCTTTCTATAAGGTCAATAGGCCCGAGTTTACAAAAGATTCGTACTTTCACTGCTTATCTTATATGAAAAATTTAGGAGCGGATATTATACTCACAGCATAATTCTACTAGGATAGCATCCTGCTCCCTCCAAGAAACACAAAATAGGTCTGACTTCCTCTCGATAAGTGGTGGGCTCTTGTTGATAGAGTCTACGGTAATTACATTAGCATTATGACTACTACGCTACGCCATACCGAGGAATATACCAGTACCCGGAGGAGAAAAAAAACTTGTTGACCAAATTCGTTCGATTCCCTTCTGTTCCGCTCCTGAACGATTTTTGTTTTTCTAGTCTAGTCTATCAAACCTAGTTTTCTCTTATGAATTTGATCATAATCGTAACAATTAAAAAGGACACTGGTAACTTGGATTTGTTACTCACTAGCATCTGAATCTCAACATGCCTATTTAACGAATAAAAAATACCATGATCACCGTCATCATTTATATTATGCTACCCGTTTACATATTTCCCCTGTATCCGGTGACTCGCAAGAAAATTAGTTTATGAAGGGAAATAAAAACCTCTCTTCATCTCTTAAGCGTGGTTGTTTGCAGCTTGTGTGAAAATGCTTTTTTTTCTCCTACTAAAGATTGCATGGCATATTGAAGAATACACAACTGAGGCTGGTTTCTTTTACAACAAAAAATATCATAGTTTTGTCAGCCAGAGTTGCTATTCCTTTTTTTTTACTGAAATCTTGTGTGAAGCACTAGCATCTATAATGCACAAGGCGTCTGTGATGATGATCTTATTGAAGACGCTCTTATTTTGGGTATTTTTTTTTTGGTACGTGTGTACTAGGAAACATAAAAATGAACCGAGCACCCGTGTGCATGATTCCTTCTCCTGTTTTGCTTGCTAATCGTAAATGCTGTCGATACTATTATGTACATGTGAAGCGTGTTACGTGGTTTTTGAGCGATGTAGAAAGCAAACGATTTTTGTTTGGAAAATAGGGCTGAATAGTTGATCAGTATGATCAGTCAAGGTATTTTGTACTTTTGATAGTGCCATTTTTCCACAGATTTGTTATTTTTCGCCTGAGTAAAATAAAAGGACTGTTTTATTATTTCCACAAGAATGTTTGTCTTTATGTGATTAGCTTGTGCATAGCTTGTGTCATTTTTTGTAAGTCTTGATGTTTTTCAGATGCACAGAAAGAATATCAATGCTATCATCAGAATGTTGCTATGTCAGTTAGGTGTGCTGCATGCAAGGTATGGCAAAATAAACCAAACACTTGCAAATTTAGGCAGATATCACGTAATTAACACAAAATGCCTGCTATATTCAAAGAAAAACTAGCGTTAGCGAGTTATGTTACAACTATGGTCGTTAATTTTATCAGTTCCATTTACTTAGATACCTAGAATAAATTGAACATAAAAGAGCACACCTGCCTAGTTTACGTTTTGACGACTTGGTCGACGTTGTTGTGACATTGAACCGTCAATACTATCACCAGAGATGGACTGGTATAGAGCGTGGAGCGAAGGTTGCATGAAGTTTTAGAGTAGCCTATGGAGACTTTAAAAAAGGAAACATCTTTAAGAGCAGCCTATGTTTTTCTTGTTCTTGTCACAAGACTTCGACAAATGTTGTTTCAAGATGCATAAATATTACTACGTTTTCCTCCCGTCATCACTATCAAGAGCGAAAAAGAGGACTTTCCGTTGTGTGTACAAACTATCTGTATGTTTTACAACTACAATTGTTGAAGAAAAACCTTTTTGAGCATGTTTTTTCATACACGTTGAGATATGTGTGTATTGCAGAGGATCTACAAGAATGGCCGAATAGGAAGCGACTACGGCGACGAGAAGTCAGATTAAGAAAACATGAAAAAGTTGTACAAAATGATTACAATTGACTTCAGCTTTACTTTTTAAAATGATATTTACGAATGCAATTGATTGCCGATCTTGAAAAAAATACACAGACGTTGTCCAGGTATATCTGTATTAGGGAAAATAAGATTACGTAATTTTGAACGTCAAGCATGTACGCGTTTGGGTCAGGAAAGGAGTCTCTCTAAAAAAATTTCTTTTAACAGGAGGAATGAGACAAACTCGTTGAGCTACCTATGAAAATTATTACCTGTCACATAGCGCACCGCACAGCAGTACATTTTTTTGTACTGAATATTATAATTCCTCACAGAAACTATATTTTTATGCAACCCCAAAGCAGATTGCAAAAGATGATCTTATTTACGATGCATCGTTAAAAAAATAGATTTTTTATCACCAAATACCATCATCAACATCATCATCAGCAACACCGCTTTTGCAGGCTAGATCAACTGTGTGTATTTGCACTACAGAGGCTAGAAAAATATCCTTGATAAATCTAGAGACGTCATATTTTAAATACCTACTCATCTCCTCAATCGCATTCACTATCCTGACAATCTCGCATCAATTCCACCACTATCCTTGTACACGTTTTTGTTAGCTCTGTTAAATAGTCTGAGATTCGCTTTTTCTTTCTGACAGAGAGTAAAGTACTGCTTTTAGTTAAGACCTCAACAAAAAGACATAGGTACAAACTTAGAGCGAAAAACAGACAAATTGGTCTTTATAAGAAAATTTTTTTTTGTACAGCATGCAATATGTTGTCGTTGCACGTTGGTAAAAAGCGTTTTGCAACGGATGGTCTTCCTTATAGATGACTTTTTCGTCATTCTGCCTAAGAACCCATAATTGACACATTTTCATTCTGTCTAAGTCAACGTCCGAGTCCATTTTTGTGAAAAGATGCCTGAAAAAATCACAATGTTATTTTTCTGAAACTTATCGATTCTTCGCAAGAATTGTACAGAACTTGACTCTGATAAAATACCTCTTTAAGCGAAATAGCATGCTGAGGTACTTTACATAGCCCCACGAGCAAGTCATGCACATACCAATCTGGATTTTGTGTGCAAAATATGTGGCAATAGTGGCAAATGCAGACCCCTCGTACAGAACGATCGTCCATGATTTAACCTTTTTTAATTTCTGAACATATCTAACCCCTGGGTACCCTGAATTTTGCATCCGTTGTAGAACCGTCAACCGTGCATAAATACTACGGTGCAACACATGACACCTTTGATGGTAAAGGTCAGTTACTTCATTTACAAGTCATGCGTTAATGCTATATTTTAGAGACTGTGTACTTGCACTGCAACGATCAAGCAAATATGCAAAACTAAAAATTCATTCATACCAGCAACGGAGGCTTTGATGAGGAAAGTAGGTGATAGAGTCTGTTTGGTTTGACTAAGGTTTGGCTAAGGAAATAGTAAAAAAATTAAGAATGAGTTTTACGCAGCAAAAAAAAAAAAAGGAATTGGTTTGATACACCTGCGTTAATGTATCTCTTGTACTATACAACACGACTTTAGTCACTCAGTCAAGATACAAAGATGGCACAGAAAATGTACGCCAGTCAGTTTTATCCTCGCATACCTTCGAGATTATTGACCAATTCTTTGGCCTGTTGAGCGGATTGCACGTTTAGCCACACAGTCAATAGTTGCTAACAGTTTAATTCAATGGGCTGATTTAGTGGTTTTTGCTTGCAAAAAACTACTCAAAATATGTAACAAACTACTCCCAAGTCGACAAAAAAGTAGTAGCTTTCTTCTTTCAAACTGAAACTGCTTTGCGTAGAAAGTTGAGAGAGGATCAAATTACCTTCAAAAACATCCAAAAAGCCTGGAAAAAGATGAAAGAGAATGTTATAAATTTGTGTTGATCCGATTACTCCATCAACAAATCCGTACTTGTTGAATTATGACAAATAAAAAACTACTTTCTGCATTCTACTGTGCCATGGTTAGTTTGGTATGGCCAAAACGATGAGTTTGTTAGCTATCAGTTTACATAACGAGTCATAAGTTTTCAGCTGTCGTATTGTCTTTCATTTTACTCTTCCAAGAAAACTTTATCCGTCTCAATGAGCTGTTTAAGTCTACGAAAAAAGAGCCGCTGATGTTCTACTGGTTATTATTCATGGGAGGCGCTTTGCGCAAAGTTGCGAAAGTAAATGTTGAACTCCTCTGAGGACACGTTAAAATGCAGAACCGATCAAGACAATGTTATGCATGAATAGGATTTAACGAGTTTGGTGGGCTTGAGCACATTTAACCTAAAAGTGGGCTGTTTCTTTTGAAAAAAAAATTGGTACACAGTTTAAGTCCATTTGCAAAAGCAAATAAAACTCGTCATTACAGTTTACTTGGGGATTTATATCCGCTCTGGAAATTGGAATAAAGGGAATGACTACTCCTTTCCCATCAGGAAAACGAACAACTCCTTTATCTTGTCTCATTTCGGTGATTATATATTCATTAGCAATGTATTTACAAGTAATAACATTCAAGATATGAGACTTTGTCATTGACTTTATAATAGAAATCCTGAGAAATATTTCCAACAAAATAATGTGCGAGAAAGCAACGTGATCAAGAGAGATATAGAATTGATTAGAATCTTTCATCAGTACAAACACGTGTTTATTATTTGCTTTAAATGTGAGATTTGTTAGAGGACGAAGAAAAAACCCTACTATGCGCATTTGTATTCGAGAAGAAGACTTAAAAAAGGTTCGTGAGATGGTAGAATTATTCAGCAAAATCTACAAGAAGCTACGAATGAGTTAGAAACGGAAATGGAAAATAAATTGATACAGTAAAACCCGTTTAGTGGTGGGAATACACAATTAATTTCCTGTTCAAAAAGTATAAAAGCATGAAGAGGTCTTGGAATAATAGAAATCCATTATAAATTTTATGATCAGTTTGGCAACTACAACAATATTTTCAACTCATATCAGCATGAAAACATTATTTTTTTGCTTAATCCGGGCATTTCAAAAGGTGAAAGGACATCAAATTCGGAAAATCACCTTGTAAAACATATTGTTTGTGCTCTTATTCTTTATTAGCTTTTATGAAAAAAAATTGTTTCTGGAACTTATGTAGAGATTTATGTCGACTTTCTTTTACTTTAAAACCGTGTGAACGCTTGTTTCTTTATTCCTTGTAAGCTTCTTAATTGTACGTGTGACATACCTACCACGCAAATAGATACAAAATTATGTACACAAGATTCAGTTACGTACAAAACTTCAAAGGAATTTTCAATAACTAGCGTTGTCCTGATAAACTAGGTGCGTGTTTAGATGTTTCAAATATTGATAATTGGACGCTTTGATGAGATAGACCTTAGACGACACTTTTAGCCCGACAAAAAATGATTCTAATAGTATGTAATGGAAATGGAGACATTTTTCTTAAACTGCTCGTGATCCACATGATCGATTACATATTACATAGGCAGAAATGGATGACAACGGCTCTGACAATGTCATGTTAAGAAATTATAGCATTCCTATACTAGATACCCACTCGAAATACTACTTTGATTTTATATAAAGAGACTATATCAGCTCCATAAGTAAACCCACAAAAACCGAAAATATAAGCTGCTAATTTTCAGGTAAGCCTATAAACGTGGTTCTGGATTCTATCCTATTTGTTCTAGTTCCCAGTAGCTTTCTTTTGAAATAAAGTATTTTCTTTTATCCTTTTCCGAAACCTTACAAAAAAATCTGGTTACACTTTTGGCCTGTTTTTTATCATGGTACATTTGTCCTTGGTCTCCTCTTTGGTGACTCTTTTTTACGATCAACAAATGTCCTTCAACTGTTTTTCATGACCTGGCACTATCTAAACTTCAACTTTTACTTTTCGATAGTTTATTTGAGCATTCCAAGCAGGATTGAGGAACGACCGGGAAAATTTACTTCACTATGGATCCTAATAAAAACAGACAACTGCAACTGGTGGCGTTTCA
Source organism: Akabosia matsudoensis (assembly GCA_019593645.1). NCBI lineage: Eukaryota > Metazoa > Arthropoda > Collembola > Entomobryomorpha > Paronellidae > Akabosia > Akabosia matsudoensis. Next base: position 13,315 of record VICI01000209.1, read on the forward strand.
AATCCCTTTCCTTTATGACAAGCCAAAAGCAACTTGTTAGAAGCTTACACACTTTTTCCTTCTCTTTCTTTGCACCCGATTTTCTCTGACAAGGGCTCTCCAAGCCACGTGGCGACTACCTATGTAGTACCGTTTAAAATAGATCCAATGAACAAGTATTCTTTTTCGCAAGACTATGAAAAGATCGTCGAATAATTTGATTACTTTACATGAACGTCAACCCAATCAAGCCTATTCATTATTTACAAATTATCTCGAAGAAAATCACTTCCTTTATTTCCTGTCACGACAAAAGGAAACAGAAAATTAAGATAGCAAAGTTTGCATCCAATTTGTTTCAAGTAGACACATGTAACTGTATTCAATCATCCAATTCCACCTGCCTATAGTACGTCTACCGCACTATGTCGGTTTTGTTATTCCTCCGCGACGCTTTTTACCGGCAAACCAAATTACCTAACAACGCCTTTTGTACTACTCCGCACAAGACATCCATGGTAGATTGAGAATATCGAATGATTTTCGTTTTACAATGCTTTCTCTACATACAAAATTGACCAATTTCGAGAGCAACAATTGCCACTGACTTAGTCAGAATTTTTTTGTTCGACCAGAAAAAATTTCCCATGACAGATCCTCATCCAACGTCTTATTGTATTAGTCGGTCTTGCAAAGAAAAGAAAGAAAGTTCATCAGGGTGGAAAAAGACCTGTTTTTTCTGCTTTCCCTGAGCAACCTTTGGAGTTACTCTCGTTTCTTTGGACTATTTCCCATAAATATGTATGCATTTTTTATCTCTATTACACTGCAAGTGTAAAACTTCGGCGTTGTGATAGTATTTGCCTCACGCATCTATCCGTAGCCCACCGAGTCATCCAGACGGACTAATTTTTTCAAACACTCAATGAATTTGGTTTCTTTGTTTCTTTATGTTTTGGGCTTTGATAACTTGACATAGTTGACATGCTTAACTTATATTAGGTTATAGTCTTTAATAAAAAGTACATATTATTTTTATTCGTATACATCCATCAAGTACGACGAAAACTGAACAAAGAAGCTGGCAATCTACGAAATAAAAACAACGTTGATAAAACAGAGTGCTGCCTTCTACAAATAACAAGATAAACTAGTCAACCGCATTTAAAACACAGACCAATATCATGTAGGAGATATCTATGAAAAAAGACGTCAATTTAAAAGTCTTAAAATCATCATATTGCTATCACAAGGCAAACCAGTCTTTCCTCAGATCGTCAGATGCAACAAAAAAATAGGTAAAATTGCTTTACTTAACATGACGTCACTTTTTGTCTGCTTATTTTCCTGGAAGTGTTCCTTGATTTGATTATGCTTGTCAAAAAGTATCATATTCATAAACTTTAACGCAACTATAAACTTACTCAAAACCCAAGTATTACCGACAAAACGTCTTTCAAAACATTTTTTTCCTGACATGTTTCCCTTCGTTAACTGTTCCCATTAATAAAAAAACGTTTTCGAAGAAGCATTAAAATCCCCTTACCAATTAATTCAATTCCTTAAAGATTCAGACAAAACTTCTTTCTCACCTGGTCTAATAAACAAAAAAAAAAGCAAAAACATCTTCATTTTTTTGTTCCTTTCACCTAGATTCTTGGTCAAATTAAGTTTCGCAATTTCCAGCACAGTTAGCTCTTTATTTTACTGCTCCCCAACTTGATCCACAAATTTTTAGCTTGTCCTGTTTCCTGCAGAGGATGCACGCATTTGCTCTCAAATCACCCCGACTTCCCCCTCAGCCCACCGCTTGTTTTCTGTGTTGGCCTATCTCACGTGTGCTTTTGAAAAAAAGACAATGACGAGGCTGTTTAGCATGGGTGAGTACAGCCCAACAAAAAAACATCATTTTTCTCCGCTAACGAAAAAAGCTTGTCCAGTGCACACATGCATTGTAACATTATTGCAAGTACACAAGTTGTAAACAAATGAAAGCGAAAAACCGGTGAGGAAAATGTCTATGCTTTTTACACGGCGAAAATGCCACTGCTTGTTTGATCCTCGCCTATCCTGCCGATGTTATTCTCAAATAGTCTCGGCGTACGCTAGCTGGTGCAGTCATTTGAAAAGCGTCGTTGGCAGAAGAGCAGGGCAGTGCATGTTCTTTGCGTTGTTTTTCAAAGCGAAGCGAGGTATGAACCCGTCCTTATCTGGTCGTTTGTGAGAGAGGAGTGTAGAGCAAAGTCCCTCCTTGGCGAAACAACAGAGTCAGGGTTGAAGTGAGAAGTGGCAAGCGTATCTGGCACGAAGAAGGTCTACACGGAGGAGATAACCAAGCGGAGAAAAATAGTATAAAAAGTAAAAAAAGGAGGCATTCTGGAGGAATTTATTAGTAAATAAACATTAAAGGGTCAAGTGACTGTGTATGATTACGAGACAGAGGAGAACTAAGACAGAAGGAGGGAGGTTTTTGGGGTCTGATTGAAAAGCCGGAGGAAAACGAGTGTGTCATCAAGTATTTAATATAAGGTAAGTATTTAAAGTTGTGCTTAAAAAAATGTTGAAGCGGCATAGATTTTTGGAAGCCGAAGGGGTTAAGTAATAAAGGTGGACATTGTTGTGAGGGGGAGGTTTTATTGCAAGCACCTGCTGGAGGAGATCCTGGATTGTAAAGAGTGTGGAGAGAAAAAGTTGGGAAAAATAAGGGATAGTTAGTTAGAAGGACTAATCGGTGGATTGGCTTTTTTATTTACAGCTTGCTTGAGATAATTGGAGAAACTGTTAAGCTATGACAATGGCGGAGAAAGAGATCCAGATCGGAGATTTGGTTTGGTAAGTAGATTACCGATTTGATAATAATTGGTTGCAATTTTGGGATGTTTGAATTCATTTGGAATAGTTACGTAAGGTAAAAGTTGATGATTTACGAGGTCTTTAAATTTGCTGCTGCTGTAAAGTAACTGAGTTTAGGGAAATCAAATGTGGGATTTATAAGAATTCAAAAATGGCTTTCTATGGACAACCTGTTGCGAGTTAATGAAGTTTATTCGCATCCAATAATTAGTTGCATGATATATTTTGTTCTTGGTAACAGGGCCAAGATGAAGGGATGGTCTCCATGGCCTGGAAAGGTACTATGTATATTGAAATGCGTTAAATAATTCCACCTCATAACGGTAGGGAAAACATTACATAATTTTTTTTGTACGTTAGGTATGTAACCCAACAGCCGAACTACAGAAGTCTAAGTCCAAGTCGACAAAGACCCAGTACTGCGTTTGGTTTTTCGGATCAAACAATTATGCTTGGATTGAAGAGCACAGCATCAAAGACTACGAAGAGTTTAAAGACCGACTTTCCAAAACTTGCAAAACTGCAGCGTTTAAAGAAGCGTGTGCAGCAGCGGAAGATTACATTGCGCGAAAAGCTGCTGGTATCGACGTTGACGCTGAAATGTTTCCTGCACAGTCTGACACAGATGTTGTGTTTGGCGTTATCGAAGACGGTACAGAAGTAAGCGATTCTGTTGAATTTAAGGATGTAAAAGAAGAACCAGCTGAATCAGAAAATGACGTAATTAAGCGAATAATAATTTTGAGCTAAATATTTTGTCCAATAAATGTACATAATGAGTTATTGTTGGTAATTATAGGCCACTTCCACACCTTCGTCCTCACCAAAGAAACGAAAAAGTACTGACGGACTCCCTACATCATCACCGGTAGGCGTTAAAAAAAGACATATTGTCATGATGATTTATAAAATACTTCCTGATTTGTTGACAGGCACCTGGGCCATCCCAGAAGAAAAAGAAGACTTCTGTCCGCAATGGCGGTGAGCCATTCACTAAGAAACGCAAATCCCTGGCCACACCGCCAGTTGACGGTACAACCTCATTTGTGAAGTTTCCTAATCACGTTCCCCGTCGTTCGGCAGCAGATATGTTCCTTGACCGTCCCACCACGTTCAAACCTGCTCGTGTAAGTGTTGAAGACTTTCCACAAGATCAAATTACCAGAAATAGATTAAAGGAGTTTAAATAAACCGTTTCGTATGCAGGAAGATGCTCCAATCAACATTGGGTCTGTTAGCCAGTACCTTAAGGACAAGCAGATTACTCCATCTACTCTGAAATTTGGCTTCCTTGGATTAGGCATCATGGGAAGAGGCATTGTCAAGAATTTACTCAATTCAGGTCATCATGTTATTGTTTGGAACCGCAGTCCTGAAAAGGTAGGTTGTGCTACTTTTGATCCCTTTAATTAATTGCATGATGTTTCGTTTCGCTGACGAAGTGTAACACCTATTTTTTGTATTACGGTCAGTCAATCATATGCTTCTTGGTGCATAATTCTAGAAAGCACAGAGACGGGGCCTTTTATCGTTATCGTTTCATCAGAAAGTCTTATGCGTAGTGTTAGATCTTCTCTATTGCGCATCTTAAAAAGAAGGTTCAACTAGCTCCATAGTTTCGTATCGACTGTCATTATCATCCATCACATAACTAACACGTACCACATTACATTTGATCCCTGCTATTGTTCGAGCAATCATCTCAAAATTCTTTGTTCATGACTCAATCACAATTAATAGGTCAGAGCATGTATGGAACACCTAGGGCTGGCTATACATACATTATCGTCCTGAGAGTGTACCTATAAACACATGTTCGTATGTGAATTGAGCTGAAAGCTATCTCATAAATTAATTTTCAAATCATCCTCTAATTTACTTCAAGTCTAGAATGATGTTCGACCGGAATCAAAAAATTCCGTTGTTATTTCTTTCATTAGGTATTAGAAATATATGTCTTTGCCTAATTCACTATGAGCAATTAATCACGCCTTACGGATCATGGTTCTCCGTGTGCGTAATGCTTGACAGTCTTCTGACTTAAATAGGCAATTATGCAAATACGTGATGATATTGATTAAACATTTCACTCAGTGTTGTTCTTTACATCGACAAAAAAAAAGGAAACGAAAGTAGTTTTAAACACTAGAATTTAAAAAATAAAAAAATTCATCCAATGGTAAATTTTGTGGGAATGTGCCCATGCATGAGATGGCGTTTCCTTTTAAATACTATGTGTGAACAACAATTTGTTTGTTTTATTTAATACTCAGCTCCTCGTCAGTGTTATTCGAAGTAATGGATTCACAAGAAAATATTTCACATCTTGATATGAATGAACATGTACCATCAATAATACAAATAGGATTGAGTAATCGTCATAAACATGTGTAATTGCAATTGATTCATTAATGATTAATTAACAATATTTCTATTATAATATTATGAAACTTTCACTAAATTATTAACTGAGTATACCAACGTAAAACATAGTGATTAGTGTAGTAATTGCTACTGTTAGTGATTTATCACGGAACAAATGAAACTACTCATATTATGTACAATAATGACTTGCTAGAGTTGGTTTGACGTGGAATCAATTAACCCAAGCAACTAAACTGATGATGAGCATTCCTATTTGTAATATCAAACAAAACAGTTGCTAAAACTATGTCAAGCTTGTGATTACTTATCTTATTAGATACGTGTCTTCTTGACTAATAATTTCGTTATAAAATTTAACTAGGACACTTTAACTCTCGATTGTGTCTTGTTCATTTTGCTGAAGGCTGGGCCTGGGCTAATGAACAATACGCATTATAACTATTTTGACGGTCAATCAATCAATCGTTCTTGGATCTTTTCGCAAAGATAACAGTCCTGCTTCAGACAATCGGGAATACATTTTGAACTGTGGTTTACTACTTTTAGGTACATGAAAAATTTATTAATAACAAAGACAAGTTTTTATTTTAATTACCATTAAAAGTTAACTAGTGTCAATAGAACATCTAAATGAAAATATAACAACAAAATTAAGTCTCTTGGTATACCACAATAATTCGGTCAGAGGTTTAGGTTTAACTAAAGAGAACATGGTTATTTTTAGTTACGTTTTTCTGATAGTTACTAAACACTGACTTATTTATTCTTTTGTATAAAAAAGAACAATACTATTCGTTTGCTATTGATTGATTGTTGATTTAAACTTAAGAGTTGCATAAATGTCAACATTTAGAGACACCTCAAATATTGCGTCATTAAACGTAGCACGTCAAGAAGACTACCACTTCTCGAAGGCGACGGTATAGATTAATGAGGTTTGACGCGTTGTTCTTTTCTGTAAATTATTCACACCCCTGCGGTTCCAGAAAATCACTGGTGTAACAAGTCTTAGAGAATTAGTAGTTTACATGAGAAATTACTACCATACAGAACCTTTCTCTGTAGACTAGTCAGAGATTGTTTTAGGGAAGACGTTATTGCTTTTTTCAAATAATAGTAATTAGAATAAAACACCAAAAATTTGAAGAGAATTTAAAAACTTAAAACGAAACACAAATTTATAACGTAGAAGATTCATGAGTGAAAATTGTTCTCATAGAGGTGAACGAAGTTGCGATAATTTTATAAATGTACTACACAAAGATGTTTCGCAAAGGGACAAAATATTTCACTCTGCTTTCTTCTTTTTTCAAGTGACTACGGCAGATTGAGAAAACGACAATATTGTATTTAGTTATATCGGTTTATTGGTTAGTTCCAATATTGATACGACGTTCGCATCATTACATGGATATTATATTTGGAAAATTATGATTCTATAAGTTTCTAAATTACTATTTAAGTATACGTTCACACTTAGACTTTCTCAGAGGTGTCTTCTGTCATAGGAGACTCCATAATAACGGTAGCGTCTGATTTGGAAGCCGCGGGGAGTAGTGCAGGAGTATCAGATGAATAGCTGCCGCTTCGAGTAGATGATGTACTTGATAGTGTCACTGTTACAGGTGTGCTACTACTGCAAGCGTCTTCATAACTGTCGTCGTCTTCCTCTGGAAGAGTCTCTTGTCGACTTGACATGTTCTTATCTGCTGTGGGACTATCCACTTGCGGGGTAACGTCTAGCTCTTTTAAAGCCATGGAATGTTCAATTCCTTGCTCTCCCGATGATGTTTGCTTGTACTCGTTCACATACTCGGGGGGTATGAGGAGGGAGACATGCTCCAATTTGTCTGCTCTGCTTCCAGACGGCAAGCCCATCAAGTGATAATGCAGCTGTTGACTGCCACTTGTGAGATGATAAAGATTCGAGTGCAAGCTATGTGGACAGTGGATTTCTTCGCCGAAATCATCCAAGTACACAGAATCGGCTCGTCCACAGGCTCCCATCCCGCGGCAGGTGTCGAAGTTCAGCCCCCTGGGCAAGTTTTCCAATATCTTGTTCAGAGTTTGTGCTTGCCATTTGTAAGTTTCACGAAGTCGCAGGAGTTGATGGTTGCTGAATTTGCAGACTTGATTACGTTTGAAAACATAGTTTTCGCGTACTTTGCAGAGTTGATGGGCTGAATAGCTGGCAACCTTGCGTACCTTCAAAAACAAATACCACGAAAATAATTAGTTATCAGGAACACAAGAAACATAGTCTCTAAATACAATGGATTAACTTCTAACTTCTGATACCTGGTCGTTATATTGATCTCTCAGTGTGTGCAACTGCTGTGTACCATAGTCACGTATTTCACCGAGATTTCTGCTTTGAGATGCGTAGCTCTCTCTAATTCGTTCGAGTTGCGAGTAGCAATTTTCCTTAATCTTCTTTGCCTGTTCAGCAAAATATTTCAATGACAATACACTTAAAAATATCGAGGGAATGGGTAGTATTATAATTTTGTTATTTACCTGCATGTTGTAATTATCTCGTAACCAGTCCAATTGAGATGTTTTGTGTTGTTCCATTGAGTCGAAAAATGCACGAACACGTCTCGTTCGTTTAGTTGTTAGGCATAGTCATGCATCGGACTCCAAGTCTGTAACAAGAATGAAAATGTCATATTACATATATGTCGACATTGTGATTGAAAATTTAAAACATGCCAAGGTAATTAAGTAGACACTAAAGCTACTTTTATATTTCAGACACCTAGTGGTATGTGTTTTCATTTTCAAGAGAAGAAGGTTGTTATTGATGTTTTCGTTTTGTAAACGGATTTGACAAAGTTCAACTTATCTGAAAGAGGATCTTACCTGTCTAAGATCCACCTGACCAATTGGAAGATGAGTACAAGAAGCAAAAATGCAAGGCTGGATGCCAATCCAACTAGAATACTCATTTGGCGAACATCTCTAAAAACAGACACGTCCATGCCAAGATGTACGTAATGAGTTATGTTGAGGTTTTCGTATGAGGCGATGCACAGGTAAAGCCCATAATCTACTCTGGTGACATTGGTCAAGAGCAAAGATCCATCTAGAGACACTCGTGGATCAAGTGGACTTCTGGGAAATGAAGCTCCAACAATGCTACTCTCAGTATCCTTAATCGGTGAAATTCTCATTTTGGATGGAGTGATCCATGTAATCCTTGGCCAGTTTGGTTTTTGAGCGTGGCAAATAAGTTGTTTGTTCTTTCCCATCACGGCATGGTATTTGTAGGGTGTTTTTGCAAAAATGTTGCTGTTCGAGCAAGAACTTGTCAGCTTACGCAAATAATCGTGAAAAGGAAATACAGCATTGCTCCCGCTTCCTGTCTTGCCCTTGCACACCATGCTGTTTGTATCTGATAAATGTTTGGAGTCCTCTAGTTGAACTTTTGCGGTAAGAATCCAGTCCAGGACCCATCTGTCCTCACAAGTGCACTCCCATGGATTCCCGTGCATGATAACTCGTTGCAAGTTGGGGGCATGTGTGAGCGTTTCAGGAATACTTTTCATTCCATTGTTGCTTATGTCTAGTTTCTCTACCCTGTATAATGTACTTATTAACCGCTCGATTTCCAAGAGAGATCTTGTCCCAGTCGCAGCTGCTGTGAATGTGCCTTGGGTCCACATTTTTGACAAATTGAGCACCTGCAGCTCCTTGTTATTTGCAAAATAGGGCTCGAAAAACTGTACTACGTCGTTGTGGCTAAGATCTACCGTCTGGATGACTGGTAGGGAGGTGAATACTCCCGCGTCTATGTACTCGATCCGGTTATGACTTACGTTGAGTTTGCGAAGGGCACTCAGTCCTGAGAAAACTTGCTCCTGCAAATGAAATATCCGGTTTTGACTCAAGTCCAACGTACGGAGTCCTGCTAGTCCTTCAAACAGCCCGTTGGGAATAATGGTAATGTGATTTTGGGAAAAATCGAGGGACTCAAGCTTGGAATACTGATGATAACTGGTGGTGAGGGACTCGAACGGGATGTCGCAAAGGGAGTTGTTCACTGATCGTAGGTGCGATACTGCTGGCATCGCTTGAAGGACTACTGTGGCTAAATTATGACTACTATCACATATATCAAGGCTATCCATCATTTTTAACGAAGCGAGAGGCTCAAGAAGCGCCCGAATTCCAGCTGCAGGCAGACTTGTTATCGGAATATCGCCATTTCCCCGCAAACTCCCTCCTCGTATTTTTAGACGTCGAAGGCTGGCATCACTCTCGCGAAATACTCGGCTGCTTGAAAAGAATGACTTCGGTTCGATGACGATATTCTCGAGATCTAACTCCACTAGTGTATTTTTCTTTAATGGAGGCATGACACTTCCAATGGAGCGGCCATTGTCCAAAAGGGCGGCCCGAATGCGGAGAGTACGAATGCCCAATGATAGATCAATCTGGCGAGGGTTTGAGGGAGACGATGATGGTAACAAGCAACGAATTTCGAACGTTTGACTAGAACTTGTGTACTCACATTGGCACGATGTCGGACAGTCGTATATGTAGTAATTCTTAGGGCTATCGATGTTACTACTACTCTCGTTGCGCGACGACTTCTTGAAACTTAAAAAATCAGTACTGTTGTAGACAACGTTGGTCTGCTGCAAGAGCCCTGCGAGAGGGCCGCTGGTCAACGTGTCATTTGAGCCTATACCCGCCGTCAATGTGAACGGTAACAGTCCATAAAGTAACCATGTTGATAGCCACGCCCCCGGAGAGGCTATTAGGGAACCAAACTTTCTTTGGCGAGCGGTACCAGTCTTGGCGGCTCTCAAGTTCATCGTGGTATCGTCCCCATATACCAGTTAATTTCGTTAAATTGGTTATGATTTGAATATCACAAGAATACACTTGAGAGAGTTTTTACGACGAAAGGGCCTTCTGATTAGTAGAATCTGCCAGTTCCTCAGAGATCTACAAGTATCAACACAAATTTGTATTAAGCTGTTTTCCACTGGCAAGAATATTTTTCTACGACTTGCAAGACTGATGGAGGTTGATAGCCGAGACTGAATGCGAATGCGTTTAATTAGCATCTCATCTCAATGCTTTCGCATGAGTGAGATGCGGTAGCTGTCCTGAATTAAAAAAGACGATAATGATAATGAAGCTGGAATTGAGTTATCGCGTTTTTTGTTTGCGTTTCTGCTTGTATAATTAGGATGATTTCTATCCAGTGATTTTCATTCCAGCGCAGCCATTAGAGATTCACAGTAAACACGACTGGTCTTTGTCACTGAAGACCGTGGCGCAGTCAGTTCATCAAGATAAAATATTTTTCAATGGTTGAATGCGCTCAAGATGATACTAAGTCGTATGCCGTGGTACTTTGATGGAAATTCGCTAGTAATAATAAACTAATAAAGCTAAAATCGAGCTTGTCAACATAAGACCACGACAGCGTCATGATTAAGGTGAAATGTCATAAGCAAATTTATAATCATGGACATCAGAAAGTTGCAGAAACAATTTGGACTTTTGTATGCGAACTTTATCTTATACAACAACGTCTCACTTAACTACAGCTGTCGTTCGTATCAACCTTGAAATTTATAGTAAGTTCAGAGACACGGTTTTGCGTTGGTGGTACCGTGTATGTATGTGCAAATGTTGTAGAATAGATTGACTGAGAAAAGGCTTAATGCTAAATGGCCCTACAAATTTGCCTTTTTTCACCTTTCTCTCCTGATCTATTTTTGCTTCTCATCGATCCGAACTAGCACGTAGTAACAACGATGCATATAATGGATAAAGGCACATCGTAAAAACGATAAGATAAGACGGTGACTTAAATTGGTGGAAACTTTGTAACCCATTATTTCGCTTTATAATTATAATAGCAAGGAAATTCAACTGATATTTTGGATAGTGTCCAGAAAAGTTTTAAAGAAATTCCAAAGCATGATTATTTTTGGCAAGGATGTTTGCGTGCATATTTATAATTACTTTATCGTGACAAATAACCTATGCTACTAAAAATGCAGGCTCTCGAAGTCTCCTTACAACGTAACAACCTCAGACATGAACTGTTTCCAAATAACAACAGTCAGCAACTATCAGGGTCAGGGTCTTAAAAATAAGCTGTCGGACCTGCACATAAATCAAAGAATTTTAATTGACTATTCACCACGAATCGTATTAATGCCTTTGAGTACGAAATGATATATTGATTAAGATGGTTATCAATAAAATGTTGTAAAATGAAAGGGAAAATTGTGCTAATGGAGTACACATGACACACGCAGTTAATTTTTTCGTGATGATAAAAGAATCTTACCGATTGAGTAGTCCATCATTGTTCTTTCGAATCACAATGTTATGGAAAAAATGGTCAATTGTATATTATTTTCTCACAGTTGTTTCTTCTGAACTGCCGCCTCGAACACAGTTTGAAACTCTTATCCAGTTTTAGAACAAACTAGAGCATGGTTTAACCGTTGATCAAGCGCACCATAATAATGCTGCAGCAACTGGTAATACCCTTACAGTATCATTTTTCACATTTTATCCAATACTAATAGTCACAAGTCCATAGAATACTTCAGGAAAAGTTAAACTAACTTTCAAAACACTTAAAAATCATCATAGAATTGTACTAATGGACTAATTTTGAAAGGATAAAAAATCTTGCAGTTGGCTTGTGTTGAGATGGTGTAATTTTCACCTAGACTGTTGCAAGACGTCTGTCCACAGAAACATAAAAACACCACTACGTGAACGATGTGAGGAGGCGATGAAGATCAACTTGAAAAGACTGACATGCACGTAGAGTGGAATTGTGAGCAGTAGTAGAAAGGAATCAGGGTTGCTCGTAGCTAATCTAACTCAGAAGATGATTTTCATAATAACGAACAACGAGAGCAGGCAGGGGCTTTGCAAGTTTGAGCTATCTTTTTATGCTTCGAGTTAGTAAATGAATTGAACCTGTTCTCAAACAACAACACTGAGCCGCGCTCTGTAAGTGCGGAGTAGAATGGGAGAAGCGTAGTCTGTTGGTTTTCCCATGTAATGGTTTCTTTCTGCGTTGTAGCGTTGCCATGTAAAGAACTATTGCTGGGAAGGATTTGTCGAGGAAACAAAATATACATACATAGATCGGTGTGCAATGCAAAGCTATATTATTGCGATCTGATGCATATACCGTAAATCCTCTAAAGATCGCCCCCGGCGAAAATTTGAAATTTCGCTCTTGACCCCCCGGCGATAAATAGAGACCCGGCGATCTTTGGAGACCCGGCGAAATTTAAAATTTTTGATTGTAGCGTTGCCATGTAAAGAACTATTGCTGGGAAGGATTTGTCGAGGAAACAAAATATACATACATAGATCGGTGTGCAATGCAAGGCTATATTATTGCGATCTGATGCATATACGCACGATTAGAATTTTATTTATGTACATTAAAAAAGGTCTGGGCATATGCGATATGTGAAGTTAAATATAAATAAAAGCTTTTAAAAGCTATAAAGACGTAGCTGAACAGAATGCAAAGGAAAACGCTCAGCAAAAAAATCTAAGGAGAAAAGCTTAGCAAAAACAGCTACGGAAAAAAGCTTAGCAATAAACCTAAAGAAAAAATCTTAGAAAAAAAGCCAAGGAAAAACGCTAAGGAAATGAGACTGCATTATCTACTTGAGAGCTTTCTAATGATATGTCACTCTCCACTTTTCAATGCACAAACCAGAAAGTCGTCCGAAATCTCGAGCTCAATGCAAAAGTTTGACCTTTGATGCCGCTTTACAGTTGTGACAAAAATCCAAACCAACCACACCGTTAGTCTGTTCTCAGTAAGGGCTTTCAACTGATACCTCGCATGCCATATCAAAAGTTAAAATAAAAAGTTCACCCTTGACCCCGGCCCTTAAGGTCAACCAATTTGGCTCAAAATCAATAGGGATCTTCCTTAGGGTCTAAAGTATCCCTCTGCCAAGTTTGGTGGAAATCGGCCAAAAGGTACGGCCTGTAGAGCGCGGACGGACAGACAGACAAACTCATCGATATCATAACTTGCTGAACAAAGTTCAGCTACGTAATAACGTATAAAAAAGAAAACGTTAGACTGGTGCGGTCGGAGAAAAAATTGTATAAGAATGAAAAAATGGGGTGGTGGAGAATGAAAGAGAGCTCACTGTTGCCAGAAAAACGTGAATTTGTCGTGTGGAATGAAATGAGTTGTAGAATGCTAGTAAACACAATTCTGATATGGTTTTATCCTGATAATAATCATAAAAGATGAAGGCTGCATGGGTAAATGAATGAATGAAATTCGAGAACTGGATATATGGATAGAACATTTACAAAAACAAGGGTAGGAAGGATATGCAAAGACCACAGTGAAGCCCTCGGAAAAATGTTAGGCAAAGGAAGGAATGGGTTTTCTATTATTTCTGTACATAAATTATTATTATTTGTTTGCTGCATCGTGGTGCAGATTGTGATGTGAGAGGCCTGTCGAAGCATTTCGGTGCAGATGGGTCGACGAAGAATTGGTTGCCATATGGGTGGAAATGCGACATAGAAAACGATAGGAAAAATATTGGACTTCAAGGTTTTGCTTTCTTGACTTTTCTTCCTTTTTTGGAGTCTACCGTGGAGGGCTCAGGGAGAGAGTAGCGAACTTATTTGGCAAATAAAAGTATATATACGGGAGGTAGTATAAATTATGGGTGCATGATACTGCGTGTGGTTTCTTCAATAGAAGCTAAAGAAGGAAAGCAGTAAAAATGATCTTTGGGAATTGGCAGCTCTGTAGACAAACTGCAAACGGGAAATAGAGGATAAGATTGTTATGTATGGTATCATTAAATTAGAAACTTTCTCTGGTTTGTTTATGTTGAATTGGCGAACTATTAATGAGCGTATGTTATCAGTAATCAAATTTTGCAGACACTTTGAACAAAGTAACAAAAATGAACTGCCTCATATCAAGCGGTTGAATGTCGAACCAACTTGTTATTGAGGTGAAACAGTGACGTATGTCATAAAGTTGTTTACGGAGCCAAAAGGAGAAAGCGAAAAGAAAGTAATGCAAACATCAATGGTTTTTGTGGAGACGGTAGAAGTATCAGTGTTTGGCTAACAAATGGGCAAACGTCGTAAAATAGGTAGGTCAGGACACGGAAAGGCCAAATTGTTCGCACTTTATGATACCTGCGTGGACTTCTGTATATATTTCTGTGTGAACCTGCTTTGAGACTATATATGTTGGTTTACATGATCATGAAATTACGGACAAATGAAATTTGTGTGCTTTCTCACGTTACCCTTATCTTTCACGTAATTGCTATACCAGCGTAAGGTACGAATATTATGTAATAGTGTTGCTGGAAACGGGTTAAATGCATGGCGATATTTTGTGTTCTATTAAATTCTATGGACAGATCTAGGAAGAGGAAAAGGTTCACGAAACATATGATAGATGTGTGCTTAATCATGCTAGGTTACTCGAAAATGCAAAGCTGAGGCAGGTTTTTAGCCAAATATTTGTATAAGCTAGTAAATTACGCTGAAACGAACAAAAGTGAAGACCCATTAATTGCGTAGTTACATGGTGTTTGCCGTTTATCTGTATGTGAGTATAGGTATGAGTAGTGAAGCTTTGCTAAAAGAAAACCAAGCGGAGCTACTCGTATTGAACAAAGTCCACACTGTGGGAAACCTCATGCTTTCACTTTAGTACAATCCCATTGTTCGGTTGTTGAGTTATTTGAGCACTTTTTCAACGCTGAAGAATGGTTTTCATGTCAATATTTCCTTTTGTTGCACCACTATACTTCACCAGTTTTGACTTGATGGATTGATAAAATTGAGATAAAATTGGGAGCTCAAAAACAACGACAATGGCCACTAGTATGTTATATTATCCGCTGCAATCAACACGATGATGATGCAATGATGATGTATTGATTTATTTTAATTTCCAGTGCAAGGATTTCATTGAAGCAGGAGCAGAGCAAGGAATGACCCCATCTGATGTTGTCTCTTGTGCTGATGTTACCTTCTCCTGCGTTGCAGATTGTCAAGCGGCCAAGGATGTAAGGATGCCATATGAACCATTAAATTTTGTGTTTGCCAAAATGAGGCTAAATTAACAATAAATGACCATTAATGTTGCAATAGATGGTCTTCGGAAACTGTGGAGTTTTACAAGAGATGGACGGTCGGAAATCGTACGTCGAAATGACAGGCATTGACTCGGAAACTGCCAAAGATATCGAGGAGGCAATCACTAGCAAGGGAGGTCGTTTCTTGGAGGCTCAGATACAAGGGAGCAAGCACGAAGCCGAAAATGGCCAGTTAGTAATCCTATGTTCTGGCGATAGATCTCTTTATGATGACTGTCTGAGTCCTTTTGCTGCAATGGGAAAGAACTCGTTCTTCTTGACCAGTAAGTTTATCTAGTCGATAAACACAGGCAACAATTTTCTCCAAGCTGATATTAGCTAAAGATAATTCATACTTACATATTTGTATGCTTTACAGACCAAGCTGGTAGCGCTACAAAGATGAACTTAGTCCTCCAACTGATTGCAGGTGTCATGATTAGTGGACTCTCTGAGGGAATGGCCCTTGCCGATCGAATTGGATTAGAAATGAAGGACGTCTTAGATGTGATGGGTCTAACCAGCATGGCCTGTCCCTTCTTACTTGAAAAGGGAGCATGTAAGTACCTTATAATTACTTGCAAGCAAGCAAAAGCAACGGTTATTTTTCGCCATGTATCTGGTTAATGTGGTATCACTGTCCGTCAGACTATCATATCTTGTAACACTGGGTTACTATCGATCCAAATGTCTATCTAACTTAGCTACAAGTTTATGCTTCTGAGGTAGCGGAAAACTTAATTTTACGCTACACGTTACATACGTGTGTGTATGCGTTAACATACACCATACATATTAAAACAAACCAATAAAATTGAATGACTCGTATTATGTTAATTAATTACAATATTAAATGATGTGAAATATTTCTTAATATGCAGTTATGGTGGACAGCTCCTACAAAACTCAACTTCCACTTCAACATTTGCAGAAGGATATCAATTTGGCTCTAGGAATGGGTAATCAATACGAACAACCGTTACCTATGGCAGCAGCTGCCAACGAGTCCTTCAAACATGCTCGGCGTTTGGGGTACGGAGAGCACGATTGTGCGGCATTATATATAAGGGCAAGGTTTTAAACTGTACAACATCGTAGTTGTTAAAGCTTCAAGTGGCAAAATTTCTAACTGGCGAAGTGTAGGTAGTCGTAGAGATACTTCGAGTTAGTTAATTATTAGGCAAGGGGACAATTGGTTTTAAAATGTGTATGAATAAGTTAATATTTACGAATCAGCTATGCCCATATGTTGGACGCGGTCTGTTGATCAAGAAAACTTATGAACAGAGTGTATTATATGATTAAACACGAAAAGTTTATTATAATCACGGGAATTCAGTAGATTGATTGATTCTTGCATAATAGTTTGTTTTATAATACATTTGAATTTATTCTAACGTCGACTATTTCGAATGCCACTTGTTGCGGAACGCTTGATGTAAGACTTTTTTGCACTGTTGGTAAGGATAGTCTCCAGATGAGAATCCCTTGGGCTAATTAGACTAATAAGATACATGATATATTTACTCTAAAAAAAAAGTCAGATCCACATTAGTTTGAGAGGACAAAGTCCACGTTTTTCAGATATTCTCTAGTTGCAGATTAAGGCCGAACTGGGAAATAGACATAAGACAGGTGATATATTTTAGTAAAAGAGAATATTGCCTGAGTAAGACCTGTTAATATTTATTTGACAATATGATGGTTTTATGCCCTGAAAACCGCATTTTTAAAAATTTATTGGGGAAGCCTAGTTGTCACCAAATCACCAAATTGGCTTGTTGGTGATCCATTATATTCTGGGGTAGAAACTGATGCTGTTGCAAACGGAGCACGAATGAATCCAACGTTAGGGTTAGCTTTCAAAGGTCCAATTCAGTGGTTAGTTTACTTTTATCTTAATTATAAGTTTAGTGGCAACAAACCATGGTTTGCAATTCAAACTTGAACATTGGTTTGAGCTTCATAGAATTATAGATACGTTGAAGAGATAAATGAATTTTGTACATACGTAGTTATTTGGTTGAACAGGGGCGATACTTGATTAGTTTGAAAGAAATAGTTTTAGAAATGACTGTAGGGGCAATATTCTTTTTATGTTATAATCAGCTTTTCAGTTTACTTTATGTAGTAATGAGGGAGGATTCGTGTTGCAAGTCTTTTTTCTGAGTCAGTTTTGTTTCCCATATTAGTGAGTTGTCTTTCTGTATACACATTTCTATTATAATAATACTCTAGATAGCCTAATTTAATTCTTGTTACTATAAAATAGCTGGATAATCCACTCCAAAAAAATCATTTTTTTGCAGGTAATGCCTAACAGTAATCACAAAGTAAGACCCGTTGCTGTAGAATTGATTGAGCATTTAAAGATGATTTTACATGTTTTCTGATGCATTCTATGCAAAAACGCCTCAAAATGTTGTCGTAAATAAAACAAAGGAGAAGAATTGTTCGATATGCCTATCGGTTATTTGTTAACTTTCTAACGATTATGAAGAATATTTCCTTGACTTGTATGGTCTTTGTACAAACTGCACATTTCGTATTACCTGTAAATCCACCCTTCCTTTAGAGGAGTTAGTAGTGTAAAAACGAAAGTTATATTTCTTATGATGGTTACTCATGTCTCCATTTTTTGGAATGCTATTGTGTGATGATAAGACCTGCCTAACACTAGGAAAGGTCTGTTGTTAATTTAAATCAAGGGTAGTAATAATCTATCATTAACGATTGAACGTACCAACTCGCACGTAATGAGGAAATATCTGAAAACTATATCCATGTACATGTTATTGTACTAAATTGATGCAGATTAAGTAAAGCCGTTACTTAGTTGTCATTCATATGTGTCTCGTTCGTTCTGTCCGTTGGGGCGTCAAACCTAATGTTAAACAATTTGATATGGAGCAGCAGGTTAAATTTTTGTCGAAATGGACGGATCAACAGCCTACTTACTTCGGAAAACCATAAGGATACTATCAAATACACCAGTTTTTCATACTTTACTTGCATTTTATTACATTTAGTAATTGTAAGCTTACGTTCTGAACGTTTAAAGATTATTTTAAACTTATCTACTGGCAAGTCCTTTAAAATTCAGCATTGTGTACGTAATACTATGCATAGATAAATTTGTAAATATGACTTGATGACTACTTTTTATCCAGTAATAAATAAAGCAGTTTAGTTGAATAGGATGATACATTTTTAGATCTTATTTTTATTGATAGATATTATATGGTATCTATGGTATTTGAAAATTAAATTTAGACTAAGTCGTAGCTAACACCCAAAAACATGTTCTATACGTAAACCATTTCAATTCACTTGAATTGAACTTTATGCGGACTTCTGAGGAAATATGCGTCGATCACGGTGACGTCGAGTTTGATGAAAGTGAGTACTGTATCATTAGGTATTGTAAGAAATTATTCTATAACACAAATTTATATACCCAGTAAAATAATTCATGAATATAAATTACCAATAAAGTAAATTAAGAACTACCATTGTGGTGTGATTTCGTCAATGCATAATTTTCATGCCTTGTCCCAGGAGTTGTTCAAAATAAACTGTTGGTTTGAGTGCCAGCCGTGATGGATGTTCCAATGAAGTATGATATAAGTTTGCCATGAATTTTTGAGATCGGCGAAGTTTAGTTACAATAAGTTTGGGTATAAATTAGTGACAGGTAAGCATACTGCAACAAATAATGCATGGGATATGGTATTTATTTTTTTCAATTCGCATAATGCACAATGCATATAGTAGGCGAATAACTTTTTTGTAAGCCAGTAAGTTATTTTTACATTTTTTATATGTTTACAGTGCCATTTACTTCTCAGATCTTTGCTACATATACGGTCACGGTGTGACATTGAAACTCATTAGTTGTTCCTTTAATCATAAAATTATTGTTGTTTTTTTCTCGATCTAACGAGAAGCAGTCGATTCTTGCACTTAAAATAAAATAAGCTGAAGACGTATTGTGTAAATTCTGTAAGAAGCCAACTCATGAGTCAACAGAAAGAACATTATACCACGAAGACAATTAGGATACGCATACGCTTACAGTAGTAGTAGAGCTACAAGAAGAACGAAAAGCGACAAGTTCGAAGTGCAAATTACCCTGCATAACTTTGAAATGTGTTTGAATTCGAAGTAAGTACGGTTTCATGATATACAAGCTTAGTAATAGTTCATATCCTATATTTACGCATTATTGAGTACACAAAACAAGTTCTACGTAACAATAAAACACACTTATAATAACATACATTTGGACGATCCTAAGAGAAAGTAAATATTACACGTGCTTTTCGTCATTCATTCCCTATTTCAGTTACAAAAGACTAATATATGTCGTATTTTTTTGTGTAGCTTGTAAACTTATACACCAACGTGGAATGTAGATGGCACATCCATGCAGTAAGTATGCCTTGTTTTTCATCTATGCGAAAAAAATCATATTATGTCATATAAACGTTACACAGGAAATATGTTATATAAATAAAATCCGTATTGTATGGTTTGCACATGAGATTGTTTATAAAAAATAAATTGTGACTGAAACCAAACGGCCAATTGACCAGCAATATAAAATAGACAAGTAACTTACATAACCATATGTGATACATTCGTCCACGGTACCTAATTTAACTGCCTAGACTAATCTCGTATTCCCTAATGACTTCACTTTCCTACAGGGGGGACCGTGATTAGTATTCTCTTATACACATGCGATTAGGAAGTAAATATATTTATAAAATAGTTGGTAACAAGCAGGAAACATCAGTACAGTACAAGAGCTTCAGAAACGGGAGAATCTTGTGGCTGGGAAAGTATACGGGATTTTTTGCTATTGATGTTACTGATGAGCTGTAGATGGCGAATGAAGCTCACATTGAAAATTTTTGAAAAGAATCTGTGCCCGTGCCGTCGTCTCAAGCCTGTAGATACATTAATATTTTTGGCATTTTCTAGTCAATCTTCTCTCATTATTAGTTTTTTTCATGTACAGATTCCAAGCTGTACAGGGAATGATAAGAAGGCAAATAGAATCCGGCTGAGGAGGCTGCTGCTGTCGAGTATTGAGCTTGGTAAGCCGCCTCGGCCGTTCTTGGCGTGTGCGAATAGGTAGAAGCCAATCCCAACGGGTCATAATGGTGAGATCGTGTCATGCATGGGTATGAGGATCCCAAGACCACATCTGCTGCCGCTGGATGACTTTCTCTCTGCTGAAGACAATGTGCTGGAGAGCTAGTTACAATGCTGGACGCAGTTGCCCCATGATTCCCCATCATACTAGAGTGGTTGGAGTTTGTGAAGGGAGCTACCGCTGCTCCAATACTGGAATCATGAGAAAAAAGAATAAATTCAAATAAAATGAAAAACTGAGGTTGGCTGGAAAATTGGACTAATTTGTCAAGAACGTGGACTCAATGCAAATTAAGAGTAAAAAGAAATTGAAATAATTTCCTGTACCTATGAACTAATATTTTAAAAACCTTTGGTAAGTCGTTACCTGTAATGGTCGGAGTGATTGGGATGCGTAGGATGGTGTATAGGATAGACACTGGAGTGGAATGAGTTTCCGTTGAGTGCAGCTGGAGCTCTTGGAGGGGATGAGGGTGTTGGAGGTTGCTGCTGTGGTGGTGGAGGCTGATCATTTGGCCTTCTTTGATTTCTCAGCTTTTCCTCTCTCCGCCTAGAATGTGAAGATTTTTTTTTTGTATCACACAAATAGAAGAAAACGAATCTAATTCTGATCACATTAATGGAATATTTCATTACGACGGATGTAGCTCATGTTCCCATACCATTTAGCTCGTCGATTTGAAAACCACACTTGAATTCTCGCTTCTGGAAGGCCTATCTTAGCTGCTAGTCGTTCTCTCGCGAAGACATCAGGATAATGGGTCCTTTCGAATTCTACTCGTTCAACAGGCGAAAAAAATACATAAAAGCCATGTACTATTAGCATTTAGTTTTCTTTGTCTACTTTTGCCATGTTTTCCACCTTTTTCTAAGCTCTCAATTTGTTCATTTGTAAAAGAAGTCCGGTTGCGTTGAAGTTTTCTTTTAAGTCGTAACCTTGCTTGATCATCTAAAGGTGTTGGACTTTCTACTGACGAGTTGTCGTCACAAGGGCTCCCTGTATCTGATAGTGCTCCTATTCAAAACATTTAAAAATCCATTTGCATAAGTATACGTCTATGTTAGATATTTTCACGTACAGCTTCATGTTCATGCAACACAACTTCTCCTGAATAATGGAAATGGACATGTTTTCTTGCTTTAAATCTCAAAACTGTTTCTCCCACGTCTTCCCGGGCAAGAAGTTTACAATATGAATTGATTCTCGCACGGTTAAGATTACGCACGTTTGTTCATAGCACAACAACGTCAACTCAATATTAGTCGCCAATATGCGTCTTTCAGTTCTGAGTTGGGAAAGAAGTTCTTTTAAATACACAGCCTGTGTACTTTTCGATTACATTAGTATATTAATATTATCATTATCACTTTTGATCGTGCTGGAGAACGAAGAGGAAGGAATAGAATAATAGCCAGTTCTCTCCATATTCTGGGTAGTGGTGTAGCAAGTTATGTGCCATCCAGCATACCACCCTTTTTTCTTTCTCTCTCTCTCTTCTCATTTCTCTCTCCCAGCTTGGTTGTTGAATCCGTTAACGATTCTCAGTGAGGCAGAAACTTGTGATAAAGCTTCTCTCTCTCTCTCTTACTTTCTCCCTCTCTTACACAATCACATATAACACGTCAGAGAATTAAACTCTAAAAAGTTGCCAGAACACCAGAAAACGCAGTGCAAGGATGGAACGCCAAAAAAAACAAGGACAGTTTCAATTTGCACAGGATCCTAAACTCATATCAGAGCTGGCTTGAGTTTCATCTTCGTGATCATGATCAACATTTTGTTGTTTACTTGCATACTACTTGCTCACCAAAAATTTTCTGAAGGGAGAAAAAAGTCTAAAAATGAAGTAGCTACATAACGGGTCTAGAGGAAATAAGCTAAGTTGAGTTCTCATTTATGCATAAAATATGGTATTTTAATTATTTGCAAAAAAAACTACAAACAGACTAGCATGTACAGGAGTAATTATAGCAATACAATGTAAATAAATAAGAACGAAACTGTTCAAAGGAGAACGTGTCTTCAAATTATTCGCAGCTGTTTTTAAATGTTGTTTATTTTAAGCATGGATTGGCTAAGCAAGTTTGATTTCATTTCATGTACACAGCTTAGAAAGATTTTGCTGGTTGGATTTATTTGTTTACGTTCTAACGTTGTGAAAGCAAAGTCAGGAAAACAGGTGGGCTAATATTGCAGTCCCACAAGGGGTCCCATTTTGCCGTGTAGGTATCTATGCTTTAATAAGATTTCATCTTGGTATTTATTCCATTTCCGGAGATAACAACTCTCACATGCCTAGAAGCCCAGTGCAATCATCAAACAATACCCAAAGAAAAATTGAAATTGTTGGCTCATACGTGCAGCGATTTTTACATTTTGAATAGACTTTCCAGGGGAAAAAATGTGAGAAGCTATGCTAAAAGTTATGTTATGGGCGAAAAAAACTTACAAGAGGAACGCTCGCCTTTTGTAACGGTGAAAATGATAGTGAGGTGTCACATTAATTTGCTTTTTCATGATTACTTGCTATCTCTTTCGTTCACCGACAATGCACTGTATAACTCCTTTTTCTCCGAGTGTTTATGACTTTATTAAAAGGATGAATAAGGTACCTGGAAGCATTATACCGCACAAAACTGTGCTCAAACTACGTTCTTCGCATGTTTAATTGTAAATTAATGTATGCGGATATGTGAATGGGAGTCTTCTTACATGTGTTCACCTATAGCGTACGGGACGACTAATATATTGGCCACAATACACTTTCACCAATTTGCTGAGCTCCGTTGTCATTAAACCAGGCTCGCGCCCGAGAACGAGCCGAGCAAGTTGTCAGCTCTGGGCTGCTGCGAGTACAAACTACACGTCGGTTTGAAACGGTGACACATAAATACATCTTTAGTTATCAGATTAGTTTTGGATTCCAAGTTGGAATTTTCCAGGAGGAGGAACAAGGCATCGCTTCATTATTACTTAACTGCCTCCACACTGGTGGTGGAATCCCCCATCCTCATCATCACATGGCTTTTCTCTCCTGCTCTGATTTACTTTCCATGAGAAGAGAGTCACAAACCGAGTAAGTTTGTGACTCCTATGCAGAAGAAAGACATTCTTAAAAAGTACTTCTGTGGGAGCTTTGATGCTACTAAAATGATATTTTCTTTTTACTCTGGTATATTTTTTCCCGGGTGTGATGGCGATTAAAAGCGAAAATTCAGTTGGGCTGTTACTCCAAATGATCTTTTTTTTCTTCCTAGAGGGAACACTAAGGGAGAAAATACAATTTTGGGTAGATATTTAGCTACTGAGAAAGGAAAAAGACTTTTTTTTTCGTTGCAGCTAAAACTAAAAACCATCTTAGCTGTCTCCTACATAATAGCTAGTATGAAATCATTTCCTTATCTGGCTGCCAGAAAGTTCCCAAGTGAAAATCACAAGGAAAAGGGGAGAGAGACGAGACAGTTGGAAAATGAGAATATGAGTATGAGGACGATAAAAGTTCCGAGGTTATTTTCATTCCATAAGGAAGGGAAAAAATAGTACGGACTACCTTTTCTGTTTATAAAATAACAAGAGGAGATGATGATATAGTCATGGTCTTCAATTTTTTCCCTTTTCCGTTGCCACACACAGTTTTGGACTGTGAGTGTTGTGATGACACAAAAGAAGGCAAACAGATCACGTTGCGGTTTTTAAAAGAATGACATGAAAGTCTGTGTCAAGTAGTATACAGGTATGATTTGTAGTAGCTAAATAGGCTTTTGTTTGCAGAACCGACAAACAAACACAAAATAGAGTTGTTTTCAAAGTAATTATATTTTATCTGTCCCAAATAGATAGGATTTGATTAGATAATCAGAATTGACAAGAGGACAATGATAATTACATTGTGTCGGTGGATGTTGTTACGAGACCTTTAACATGATGCTTCCGCTGGAGTTTACGCACATCAGGTATATTGGTTTTGCCGACAGACGAACAAAAAAGGTAACTCAAATCATTCATAAGAATGGGACAAAAAAGGTAGACAAAAACGACAAATGTACTCTTCAGTTTGGTTCAATGACGAGGTTTTACTTTCCGAAAGGTGAGAAAATACTTAAACATTGATAGGGAAACAAAAAAGGAACTTTTGTGAATTAAGTTGTATAGCTATATGTGTATTATTGAATAGACGGATTTGAACGGCAGGTCAGAGGTAAAAAGATTGTTTCTATTGTTTAATTTTCGCATCTAAGGTAGCGATGGCAAGATACAAAGGCACTTCAGAGACCGGCTTCATCCACAAGAAAGCAAGATCTTTTTTCATGTAATTTGTATGAATCAAAGTCACAAAACACCCCTAACTAGATGTGCCAATACACCGTAAATTCATGTCCTTTGGCGTGTAGTTACTTGTGACGTAAAATCGAAGTATTTCTGGTTTAAAGAAAAATTTACAAAACAAGAGTATTTTTTTCGTCTCCTTATCAATATTGTTAACCCAGAGCCATCTGCTTGGGTTTTATTCAAAATATAAATCTTCTTGTAAAAAAAGAAGATTTTCTTCCCCTATCGGCATTTTCTCTAATTTTGAATAATATCTTGAGGATGTCGGTCTTCCAGTAATAAGGTTTTGTACATTGTATTGTCTCATGTTTTTATCTGCATTTTCAAAGCTCATACATAATGTAAACATATGTAAATAAAATTACTAACAACAATAACAGCAAACAAACAACATGCCATTCACTATTCATCATCATCTTCCTACTCTCTATGTATTCCATTCGTCATTGAAATTACTACGCTTAGAGTGTTTTCCTCTTTACAAAATCCATTCCATTCAGTAATTATTACTGTAATATCCAATATTTTTATGTAGTTTTACTTTTGAAAATTTTCTTGGTGGAACCGACTGAAAATGTAATGTCATTTTGTTGTTTTTTGACACAAGTTTCCATTATAGTTAGGACTGTATTTATTTTCCGACAAAAACTTCACTATCAAAATGTATTTTCGTTGTGTGCTTAAAAATAAACATGATTACCTGGTCGTAATGGATCTATTCCATGAGTTATAGTTCTCATATTTTATACTGTTTTTATTTTCGTAGAAACATGGACGACAAGGCAAGTCACATTTTGTTAGAGAAGAGACTCATCATCGCGTTTTCAAACCGGTGTGCATAGTCATTGGTTGTTTCACTTTTTTTTTCATTTTTGTTGCACACAATCTCTTCCCTTCGCTTGAGTAGGTTTCTTGTTGTTCATCATCATCGTGAGTATCAAGAGGAACAACAACGGAACCAACAGACTCATAACAAAAGAGAAAATGGAAGAATGAGATACGCTGGAAAAAACTAAAATTACATACATATTTTTACTCTGGTTACTGTTATTATCACTATCATTGTCGTCGATTGTGTAATATGATGGGAGTGTGCTGCCTCTTCCTTCGAAACCCATTATCATTCCCCATTACAAATCAGAGCAAAGAAAAATGTTTTCTTTTTTTCCAATCTTAACGTGCGATCAGTGCACTAAAACAAAACCTGAGCGATCTTTATTTCAGCAAACTTTAATGAATATATTTTTACGCGAGAGACAATTGTTGGAGGTTATTAAAAACACTAACTTTTATTTTAAATACCGGCTTAATCTTGAGTCAATAGCCACATCAAAATTTTGGTTTGAGTTTGTCACTTAACTTGTTTTTATTAATTTATTTTCTCCTCCTCTTGCCTGGTAGTAGAACACAAAACGCATTTTGTTTTTTTTCATATCGAAACAGTAAGCCCACATAAATCTAGATCCAAATAATAGCAACTACAAAAACAAGTCTGTATAAACTATGGCCACAAAAATTACAGAGAGAATAATTAAGTGGTCAGTGGAAAAGTTGGAAAACAAAAGGGACATGAGACATGAGACACGTTTAGTATGTAGATTACAACTAATAGTATGAAAAATAGACATGCTATTATGCATTCAAACAAAAGGACACTGGTGCTGTACTGGTTATCTGTAGCATAAAGGATAAGATCTTCTAGAACGAAACAGCACTAGCACCGGTAGCGACCTTCACATTAAGTTGCATCTATTTTGGCTCCACGGCGTAAAAAACGTTGAGCGCGGTGACGTTCCACGAGAAAATCAAATTTTTACTTCGTGGCGATGATGATGGCGAGTAGCCCAGAGTTGTAATAGCTTGCGACGCACTCGTAGAGTCAATAACGACGAGTTAAAATTGTAGACGAACGAAAATGTTTTTGCGCCGTGTCGTCATGAAAACGCTCGCGTATGATAAGTAGGCTGTAGTCATTTGAACGAAAAAAGGGACAAAATGGGATGTATGTATATTATGATGCGATAAGTAGAGAAAAGAATGAAATGAAACATTACTTACACTCCAATGATCTTATTTAAAAGGAACAAGTAACGAACACAGAGAGAAAACGAGAAGGGAAAATCCCATGAAAAAATATATTCAACATTCTGCGCGCAATATTTAATGCGATCATGGAGTAAGTATGGACGTTACCAGTTCGAAACAAAATAGAGAAAGAGCGTTGCGTTAAAAGAGAATAATGCAAAAAAATCTTTTAGAAGTTAAATATTTAATATTTCACAACCAATAAAAACCTGTGAGGATGCAGCCTCACAGTTTGTTTGCATGTATAGGTGTTGTCATACAAAGTAAAGTGAATATTTACATATATTGTGCAGATTACCACGTACAGCTTAAATCAAACGGGTTTGTAATTTAAATTTTTCAATTTATCTCGAGTTTAAGTCGATGGGTAATGGTTTCCATAGCTTATGGCGAGCGGCGTTTATCTGAAAACTATCCTGAAGGCTTACGTTAGTACCTGTTTTTGGTACATAAAAATGTCTCTTTACGTTTCAAAATTGTTATATTTGATAAAATTATATGATTGGGCAAAGGGTGTAGGTTTTCGTAGCAAAAAGATAAAGTGACAAAATAAATATTATTTTGATCTGATCCCAAATCTTGCTAAGAAATTTGTACTCTTCCACTTGTAGAGGAATCGTTATTGATATTTACCAATATTATTACAATTTGCCTGAAGAACATCGATTATCGTAGCACTCACTCATGCAACCCTGGTTCCCTGCAGCCAAAAAATGGATTACAGGCGGAAATCCCTTTTAACCCAAAGTAAGAACATGAAAACACTTTGTGAGGTTTAACCGTGTACGCAAGGCTTACACAAAAATCATCATAATGACATGGATTATGAGAGAAGCACAAGTTGTTACAAAAATAAATCTGTAAAACTGGCAAAATATTATTTTGTTTCCATAAAAAGGGAAAAAGATCGGTGAATAACTACCTAAAACATTGCCCGTTTGTATCTGTTTTTATCTTCACCAATGTTTCATACAGCAGTTTTCCGCGTAAAAAACGTGTTTCCTCCCTTTCTAGCCACTTAAGGGATTTGGGAGGAGCTACACATGGAGTTATCATTCCTCCCTTCATTTGACCCGATTAGAGTGAAAACACCTTGGATCAAACTAGGATACAATTAGGGTTCTCTTGATCATATGTAATTTATCCGTCAGTTTCCGAGATCTAATCACATCTGCGCATTTACACACCCATACCTTTAGCAATAATTGAGAAATCGTGATCCTTAAATGCGGTTTCCTTCTTTTTGTACGGAACTCTTCATCCATTTACGTTTGCGTATCACCCAGGGACTCATAATCATTCATGGGCTATTTATGTTCGATGTAAAAAAATGGTTTCAAGCACCGAGACGGATTCATGAACTGTGTTTAAAAAGCATGGACAAAAAACATGCCTGAATTGTGCGTTTTCCTGGGCTATTTGTATATTTGATTTGGCAGGGGACTCACAATTTAATCAACCAACCAAGACCATGCAACTTTTCCACACATTTTCTATTCTCACTTTTTTTATTCATTGTCAATTGTTTAAAAAGCACCCCTCTGTAGGTTTATTTTATCTGTCTGTTAACCATGTGTATTTTACATTATTATTTATTTGCTTGGTCTCTCTGGTCGAAGGGGTGTTTTGTGTACAAAAAGAGTAAAAAACTGTGCGAAGAATAGCTAGCGTGCTCCTGTTTAAGTATAGGTATATTTCATAATCATACTGCAGGGTCCCTTTTTCTTCGTTATTTGAAAAGAATGGTGACTTCGCGAGTATAAATTGAATACGGTCGGCACCTTTCTAAATGGGAAATTGTTAGGAGGTATATTTTAAGAGAAACCCGATGCTTATCACGAGTTTCATCTTCCTCATCGTCACTACAGCCACTTAGAGGTACAATAGAGCGAGGAGCAACAATAGAATTGACGAGAGAATGTGAAAACGATACGATGACGAGTGAATGAGCTGAATGGAAAGGTGTGTCATTTGCGCATTTTTTCATATCTATATTATCACATTATGGCCCTTATCGAGATAAAGCTTTAATTGGAAATCAGTTGCGACTTATATCGTAATTATGAGCTTTCCTAAATGTGATTAGTTGCCTGCCACAACTGCTGAGTAGCGGGACACTGATTTTTTCCATGCCTCAAACAGGTTTTCTTGATATACAAAATGGGAATTCAAGCGGTACTGCTTAAAATGATGTAATACATCAAAACTTCCGCCGGATTGAGTTGAAAACATGGCCGTCGGGCTGGAATGTAGCATTGCAAGAGCCGATATTTTTTAGGCTGACGAAGAGAGAGAGAGAGAAGAAATAATGTAGAAAGGAGGGGAGGATTCCCTCAAACAAAACTCTAATCCGATATATTTATGCAAAGATGGATGGGAAGGAAAAGGGTGGTTTTCTTTTACAAGATTTACATTTAGAGAGGTGGCGATGAGGATTCCTGTATGACGACACACAAGTTGCTGTTGACGAACGATGAGAAATACCCTCCCTAAACGAGAGGGTTATTCTTCCATGATGATCGTCATCAGATTTTTCAATGCTTTTCGAGAGATCCCTAAAGTACACAGACGAACATGCTGTCTCATCGTTTGACAGACACAAAACTGACAACTTATTTCCGACTGGATTTTTTAGAACTGCACACTATACCCAGAACAATAGCCATCATGATATTTTACATACTACCAAACAAAGATTTTGGTGCGCGACTATAAGATCAAAAAAGATTTGACGTAGTTCCAAAAAATGCTCATGTCATAGACTAACAATAAAACTGTTTCTGTCATGAACAGCCTTTTGGAAAACAAACAATTCAGTCAAACAACACAAATAGAGTTTTAAACGGATGCCATTTTAATTCGCTATACAAATATATTTCTTTGTGAGGGTGATGAGTAGACAAAAGTGATTTTGATCTGCTATTTTTTAGAAATAAATTGTACTAGTCACAGGAAACTTGACTATGTATGGAATGGAAACAGATTTTTTAAACAGAATTTTTTTTTCACCAACCTTTTTTAACCGTATAGCCGTCGATTGGTGAGCCCGAGGTGAGACAGCCATTACTATCCTCTGGACTGCGTACACCACTGGGTGGAATGGAATAGCCGCTACACGAGTACCACTGACCTCTAGACCAGTTTTGGTGTGAGCCTAAAAGCCTCAACTTTTCCTGTGCCATTTGTTCTTGATCTTGGCTCATCTGTGGAGGCATCCCATCATTAGGATCCTTATGCGTGGTTGTTAGATTACGAAGAACTCGGTTAATAGACGATACCTGAAAGAATAAAAGAATGGAAGCATAAGCATAAATATGATAACCTATTTCAAGCTTATACTATGTTCCTATCCAATTTTGTTGTTGTCGACTTCATTTAGAATATTTTGCATGTTTATAGTACCCAACGAAATTTTAGTATGGCACATTATCCCACCAAGTTGCATAATTCTTTTGAGCCGTCATTAACATACGCAAGAGAATAAATTATTGCCATTAAAAGTATATCAAACGATATTCAGAAAATCTGTACAAATTTGTGTGCAATGGAACTGCAATGCATTCCAGGAAATATTTCGTTCTTATACCGACCCGCCGATTTTATTGCATTTTCTAAATACGCTGAGGTTACGAAAGTTAAATCAGACCAGAGATGTTTCAAAGTTATACACATATAAATATTTCATATAAAAAATATGCTTAGATGCTTAGCCTCGTTATCCAATGCCAAAAACACCCAATATGAAACAAACTCCGAATGATTTATCAAGCAACACAGAAGCATTCTGAAATTCTATAGATTTTTGGGCCACTATAAAATGATGAACAAAAATATGAGGTGATGCAGCTAAAAGGATTACGTGTGGCAAAGCTGTGATCATTTTCACACTATTTTGAAAGAACATAAAAAAAGAACGGTACACGCTCACACAAAACTATTTCAATAAAGTTTAAACAGCGGTGAACCAACTAGAGCGAAAAACTGGGAAAGGGTTGATGAATCAAATAAATTCACGGTTATTGCCCTGGGCCTTGGTTACTATTTTTGGGTGCAGACGAGCATCAGTGCAGCGGAAAATAGGAGGCACCGGGAATAATACTTTGGAAAGAGAAAAATCAGGTTGATCGGTTGTGATATAGGGAAAAACCGCGACCAGGACCAGACACACTTAACAATGAAAAGCAGTGGTAGTCGTCCACAGGAAATGATTGGAATTTTTTGGTTGAGCAAACTTGCCTTGTAGCTTGTGTTATATTATATAAGTCACGTAAAACTTGCCAAAATAAGTCATGTTTTACGAAGAAATACGGAAAACTTTCGTCTACCCTTCAATTTTTCAAATGACAGGAACGTAGGCCATGGTCATCATCATGGTAACCACTTGAACTCCTAGTAACGTGACTTTCCTTGTTAAGCTTTTCGAATACATACATACATTTCGGCATAAAGTAGAATAAACTTTGGGAAGATAAGTTTTCGCAACTTTTTTTCCACAGCGATCAAAAATTCTCTCATGCATGTAAATGTAGGATTGTGGCTACTGGGTACTCCTAACTGTGCTCATGATCAAAACACTAGATTTTGTGAAGAAAACTGCGAAAGGTGAAAATGACAAAACAAAAGCCAAATTTTACAGCGATAATATGTTGATAATGTACAAATTTCAAAACAACATTTTTACACAATGTAACAAATATATGCGGATAGAGGCCATGTGGGCAATGTCATGGACACGGACTTCGGTTTTCTGTCCACTGCACTAGAGAAATGTACCAATGTAAATTATCCTGAGAATTTTTAAAATGCTATTTATCAGGTAGAATTTGCAGTACGATATTTTTTCGCAAGTGATATGAATAGTAAAATATGAAGCGTAATCGATAGATCCATTAAACATGCCGCCTACGTAGAAACCTGGTATTGCAGATACCATGCTGACATGGATTCCGAGACTGCATCCCGAACCACCGCTCACAATCAACATGACACGGTTGTCTTGGTAGAGAGGAGACTGTCTATTTAGGAAAACTGACAGGGAGAGACTTCCATGACTACATACGAAACGTGTCTAGCGGGCTATACACTGTCTTACTACGACACGTCTTGTGTGTAGCTTTACCCGACCACAACCAACAACGTCAATGACATTATTTCCTCATTTTTATCTTCCTGTCATTTTCTTTCTCTCCCTCCTCTCAACGGTTTTTCTCTTTTCTTGCGGGTAGTCGCAGAGGACGGGAAAAAATTCCCTAGGTGAGACGAAGAAAGATTCATCACTGACGGTTGTGTCATATCTTGTTGCTTTTTGACACTTTCTCCTACAACACCGTGTCGCGCCGAAAAAGTAACAAAACCAACAAGGGATTCCTAGACGGCTTCTGTTTTCTCTGGTGGGAAATATAGCCTTCTTTCATTTTATTTCATGGTGATTTTTTATTTTTCAGAGAAAACAGATGAATTTTTTTTTGGTGCACCTTGCTCTGTGTCAGTATGGTTGAATGAGTGTTGCATAGAGAAGTATAGCGCGGAGCATACACACATGAAATGTTCTACCAAATTATGCAATATAGATGGATATAATTTTGAAGAATAAAGTGTGAAATTTGGGATTAAGCAATTTTCTACACTTGCCAGAACAAGTGTTTCTCTGGGATAACTGATGGGAGCTGATTTTCTAGTTGTTTGATGACTTCATTTTGTTGTTGCTGAATTGAAATAGCATTCACACGTTTTCCAAAAGTCCTTAAACGACGTCAAGTACGTGTGTCAGTGTTTTACGATTGTGTGACGAATCACCGAGTCGAATTGACCTTGATCCTAGAAAATTGCAGTAAAGAATTTCCCTGTCCAAAAACACGCAAACTAGCTTGGATCGTCAATGACTCTGAAAAGGATCTGTTTTTCATATGAATAGCCAACAATCATTAATCATTTTATTTACCATGAAACACGCTCTTTTAAAAGAGGACCAAAAAACGTGGAAAAATGAAAGAAACCAACCTTTTTTACTCCCTCTAAAAATCCTTCATTCTGCTAATGGGATGTTTAAATTTCACGGTTATTTTGAAATTACACTAATAATTTCATGCTTTTTACCATTTAAGAATCGCGCTAACTCAGAGAAAAGTAATGCATAAAACTTTTCGTTAAAAGTCACAACAAAGTCATCACTATGAGTAAAAAACGCCAGACACCCTGGAGCGTACAAAAGAAAACACAAAAAAATGTCCCACGCTGTTTCGTCCAAAAACAAAAAAACAATAGCAATGCAAATTGTTTGATTTTGAAATCGGTATTTTAATTACAATAATGGACAGCAAAGCAAAAAGCCCGACTGAACCTTGAGCTCATCAAAAAGTCAGCAACTGTTCACCATACCGCCGACCTCTGCAACAAATTTTGTTGGCCGTGAATACGTATGACCTTCTTTCTTTTGTTGCACTAATTTAGACATTGACTCTGATATATTTATAGATATTTTTTAACATTATTATTATAATGTAGCGTGTAAATGTACATTTCACCCCTTTTTGCATATCCGATCGGCGACTCTTTAACTCAGCCACGCGTCCCTGTACCATTCTCCTATTTCCTGTTTTTACTCATATCCCAGTAGAGAAGATGCATGTTTCTGATAACACTTCTCGGGAAAATAAAAGCAGCCCTTCTTACAATGATGAAAACAAAACTTTATGTACGGATTCTCACGAGGCTTTTTCGGTCGCGAAGAAAATGTAACACAGATTTAATCATTAATATGAGCATATGCCCTGATGGGTTTTATCTGTTTTTTGGCACTGGTTAATAATGACATTTTAATATAAACGAGGATACATTAGAGACAGTAAACTAATAGAGATATGTAACAAAACAAGTAAATTACTGATATTAACTGGTGATAAGATTTTTTTGATGATTTACATGAGGAAGAATAATAGGAAAAACAAAACTACATAAAAAGAATAGCGTGTTCTCCCTTGTGAGAGTGGCAACAGGGTTGAAGCTGTCGACAAATCGTTATCACAAATATGAAGTCAGGAGACACTATGGCAGGGAGAATGAAGACAATGTATGATTTTTACACAGATATGCCGTTCTTGCTCCAATAATAGCCCCCCGGCTATAATGGGTTGAATATTTTTAAACGGGGACTATAATTGGAGACCGGCTATAATTGAAGCGAATGCATTACTTTTGAAGGGCAGAGCACAAGGTTGAGATAGCAATCTGGGAATTATATTACATAGCAAAAACGAAGAAAACGTCAACGACTCTAACGACGTTCTGATCATGTGAACAACGAAGAGAGACAAAAAAAAAAGTCAATTACTAAGAGTGGCTCTCCTGTTCACAACAACGTGGAGTCGATGTCACTACTCATCTATGAGCTGTCATAAAAGCTTGTCGGTGAGCGGGATAGTTAGTTGTTACAAAAACAAACACAAAAATGGCGACAATACGAGCAGTTATTATTATATAAAACTGAGAAACTCAGTGACAAGGTTTGCTGATACATAACAAAATGCATTTTTGCTTTGGTGTAAGTACTCCAGCTAAACATGCATGATTTTTAACATAAAAAAAATTGTTCATGTTCATATTGCACACCCAGCGATATCATTTTTTTATTCACACAAAATTATCTTGCAGGGATAAAAAGGGATGTGCGTTAGAAATTGACGGTTGTAAAAAACATGGCAACGAACTCATTTTCCAATTTGAAATTACTTTCTGGATTTTTTTATCAGAAGTGAGTATCTAAATCCGCTTAGAGACTTGTAAACTCCCAAGGCATCTCATCAAAATAAAATTTAGAATGGCTTCAAGTAGGATTTGTAAACCACAACATCTCACCCACTTGAACAGGATTTTCCACTTTGAGAATAAAGTACATTATCACCACCCAATAACAATGCACAAAGCCAGAGTTTAATGCTACAAAACAAACGCTTTTTTCATACTTTGACTTTATAAGATTGGCAATTTTATCGTGGCACAAAACCAGGCGGCATATGCTTAAGTATTATTACAAAACAGAGACGAGTGAAAGCTTACATTCAACACTTTACCATGACTTTAAATCAAAATTATATCACAGAAAGACCATGCAAAAAAGTATCCTTTGATGATTAGATTTTTCCACTAAATAATCGTCTTAACAAAACAGCTATCCGCGCAGAATCACGTCTCACACGCAAACACACGCATTTTCATTCTTAATCTAGCCAACATTACATTATTTTTCGTCGCGTGTCCCTTCCTTCCTGTCTCACATTTCTCATCCAAGTTTTTCTCCTCCTCCTCCTTCCTTTCAGCGAACGTAAATTGAATCTGTTCAAGGCCATTATATACATGGCTTAATCCGTCAATCCTCTGGCTTGATACTCAAACTAGAGCTCTATTTGAGTAATCGGTCACGCTTCGTATCCACACCGATTGCAACACTTTTCCCATTCTCTTTTCTCGCTAGTCGCTTCAAAAACGGTCACCTCTGTGGTGAGGAGAAATCTGCAAGCCTTTCACTTCAGAAAATATTTGTCTGTTATTTCTGAAACCTTCAACTTTTACTCCTTCTGACAACCGCAACGAGTTTCCATCAAGAAAAATTCAAATTTTCAACGCTTCTCCATCTCATACCCTTTTAGTTTCCTTTTTTGCATAAACTCCCAAAAACGGTTAGCATTTTTGTACATTAATCTTATCACCTTATGGAATACCTTCTAAGAAATCTGTTACAAAGACGTTCCAGAAAAAAATGTAAACTCTTAGAGCAGCTTATTTTTCTATGCATTTGAATTTATTCTCCATGAAAAACCATAAGCTTCCAACTTGTTCAACATTCTCAAACAAACCGTTTTGTGCGGTGTATGTTGTAGATTTTTTTTCTTCCTCTTTTCACGGAGTAAAAGTAAAAAGATTTTTTTCTTCTGTACATTATGCTTTTGTTGTAATGTGTCTATCTGGATTTTGTCCGTGTGTGGATTTTTATTTTCGCCCATTTCTATTTTGTATAATATGTATGCGAAGTAGTTGCTCCCCAACTCTCCGATTTCACACTTGAGCGATTTGATCCATAATGCAAGAGAGAGATTGTGCTTGTCTGGCTGGGTTTTATAATGTTCCTCCTATACGTACAAGTACAAGCCTGGTTCTTTTTTCGGGATTTTTTTTTCGTTCTTCACATAGATTTTTTTTATGAAAAAACATACTCGGGAAATCTATGTTTTTATATAATATAAGTATACGGACAGACGGATTTTTTATAAGTTAGCATCGTCATGCAAGCACAGAGCGGAGTACAATCTTGTTATTGTTCTGACAACATTTTTGTCCGTAGTGGAGCCATGATCCTAACGAGTAAACGCGTAAAATAAATGTATATAAAAGGAACAAAAAATCTTCATAGCAATGTCCAAGAAAAGTTTTTCTTTTGCACAAGCCGATACACAAATTTGACCAGGGTTGCATGTAAACTCCAAAATCGCTGGACAGGTTCTGAGAGGATTGCGTATGACTGGGTGCAGTTCTCCCAGCTATGACTACTGTACAGAAAATTCACCTACAAAATAGGTTATAGGACAGGACAAAGTGAAAAGTGCAGTATTGAAACGTGGTTAGAAAACGAACAGGATAATTTTGTCGGTGTTGGCGTGTGTGAAGAAAAACCTCCTGATGAAATTTCAAGGGAGGTTATGTTCAGGTTTTACTACGCTGCCTGACTGTCTCCTCGTTGTATAAATTGAAAATGCAGTGAAAGTAAGCAGGAGCTTTTTGTATAAAAAAAGCAAAACCACAAACTTTGGCGAGAGAAAATCGTATTGATATTGTTGCGACATAAAGAGATATTATGGTTATAGCGTATCATGATGAGAAACAAAACGATCCTGAAAATTAATAACCCAATTTAACCAGATAAGCATTTAAAATTGAACTGGGCAACTAAATTGTAATTGTGGTAAAAAGACTGATTTAATTTATTTAAAAAAATAACTCTAATTCAACGTTTCCAAAGAAGAAATATG